>VXAX01001541.1:970381-987959 GCA_013399835.1 Leptocoma aspasia | reverse complement strand
CGGCCGGCGGCGGGGGGAGGCCGGGGGGGTTCTGTGGAGGTGGGTGAAGGGGAGTGGGCTGAGAGGCATCGCCCCCCGTCCCTGCTCTGTGCTGGTAGGCAAAGCACATCGAGGGGTATTGTACCTTCTGGCAGCAGTTTTTCAACAAACTTTATCTTTAGTTTTCCCCTCCCTCAAGGTACGATGCCGCCCAAAGGTCCCGGCAGAGGCAAGCTGCCGGTCCCGCTCCCTAAAGACATGATCCTGAAAGACACCGAAGGAAAAACCTGGAGGCTGGGCAGTCAGATCGGCCAGGGAGGATTTGGACTGATCTATTTAGGTAAAATACTGCTGGTAATTAAGAGGGTGACTTGCAAATTGCTTTGTAACTTCCTGAACTGGAAAAGGCAGTAACTTTAAAAAGTACATGCTGTTGGTGATCCTTGTTCAAGTGTGGTTTTCTGAGCTGTTGTTCGTGTTCCATTCCCGCTCTTGATGCAGCGTGTTCTCCATGGCCTGTCCATCTCATTTTGCTGGGTACTAATGCGCTTTTCTATGGATCTTGAGTGGGGCAATCAAGGTGCCACTCTGTCAAAGCATCACCAGGTGATGCTTTTCAAAGTAAAAGTACTTTTCTTAGCCAGAGTTTTGGCCTTATGCCAGCCTCATGCTCTGTAGCCCTCTTTCGGTTTCTGATTATTGGAAGTGTTATTTTGTGGCCAAGAGTAAATTAATTTTCGTCCTGGAAGTGAAGCAGTAGCAATACTTATCTGGGTGCTGCCTCTGAATTCACATATTTTCAGCAGAGGTGGAAATGGTGTTCTGTATTTGCTCTGGCCTAGATAAGTTTCTGTGATTCCTTCAGAAGAAGCCACTGCATTTCAGTCAGTTTGTGCTCTGTGAGGAGTGAACAGTTCCGAAAGGCAATTTGTAAAGCATTCTGGGTCACTGCCGAGTGTGTAATGTATGTTAACTGTTCCTGGTCTCTGAAAGACCAAATCCTGTGTTCAAGGCAATATTATGAGCTTGGGTGGTTTGGTTTTTTCTTTTTTTTTCATGGCAACATATAGAAATGTCCTGGTTTAGGGCAAATTTGGGAGAAAACCTCCAAAGGGGTTCCTCTAGAAAGCAAATTCAAGCATCCCCTCTGCCAACTGGTTTAGGAAAAGATTTCCTTGGAGAAGAGTGGAAAAAACTGTTTATTTAACAGGCAAAGCATTCACCAGTACAAAAAAAGGAACGATATTAAACAATAAAACCTCTTGCTGCTCCGAAGAGATTACAAAGTCAGAAAGTCCCTTGGTGGGCTGTAGCTCGGCTCACCCGGTCTCCCAGGCTGTTATCAGTCCCTCTGGCACTGGGAAATGCCGTGGCCCAGGCCCGGCCTGTTGGGTCACGGGTGCAAGCTGCCAGTGCTCTTCTGGGTTTTCAGTCCAGAGTAGGTTCAGACAGTTCCAAGAAAAAGGAAAAACCACAGTCCAGGGAACTTCTCTGCCTCAGCTAGCTAAAAACTAACTAAAAAGCAAAGGAGAGCTCTATCCCGTTGTCTGTCCATGCTGCAGCCAACACAGTCCAGGAGCAGGAATGTGGAGGAGTGCAATTTCTGAAAACTCCGTGCTTCTTCTCTCCCCCACTTCGCTCTCAGAACCAGTCTTAACGGTGCAAAACTTATTTCTGGGCTAAACAGATGAATAGGGATACAATTCAGCATCATAAAGTCACCCCAGGACAAGAGACTAGTCCACAGTGTCTGTTTGGAACTAAGTTGAGCTTGCATGGAGCAGTGAAGAGTCACCTAGAAGCAGCTTACCGCATTGTCCCTGCAGCCTAACATGATCTTTTTAAGTTACAGTAATATTAACTCTATTTGAATATTAAAGCTTAAAACTTAATAAGCAAGTCACTCCTGTACACAAACTGGCTTCCTTTTATGCAGAAATCAGCTGCACATGTAGTAGCAGTACATCCAAGAGGTTCCTTTGGTGAAGTTTCTGGTTTGCTTTCCTCTGGAATTTCTATAGTTCGCACTATTCCTCACTGCTCTGCAGACAGAACCAGTGGGAATGACAGGGATTTCAGCTAACAGGAGGTACAGAGGTGTCAAAGGGTAGGGCACTTGTTAGGGTATTTACCTTCTTTTTCCTTTTGGTGTATCTTACTACCTTGTTATGACCACCTTTGAAGCATTAGTTGGTTACATTTGAGAGATGCTGTGTGTTGGGCACATGAGAGATTTTACCATGAGAAAATAGACTTTAGCATGAGCTAAGAAGTAAAGGTGTCTCTGGGTACTGCCATTCCAAGATAAAGCACAGGAAGATGGGAACCTGCAGAAGTCTTCCACAGACAGAAGGGTGTGAGGGAACTGGGGATGCAGTGCAGAAAGCAAGTTTGTAGTGGATGTAGATCTCCATGTGTAAGACCAGTAATGTTGTGTTTCTGAATCACTCAGAATATAGCTCTGTCATTTCCTGCTGCAGCCAAATCACACTGGATCTTGGGGGTGGCTTAGCACATGGGATTCAGGCAGTTCCATGCAGATTTGAGTTTTCTGCCTGATCACAGAGCCCACCAAGTGATTTCTTATATTGAAGTGTTTGTTGCAGTTTGGTTCCCACTGAACTGAGGTGGAGAGCAGTCGGTGGATTAGAATGAGAATACAATCAGGGACTCTTGGTAGTACTATTCTGTGTTTTTTTGTCAGTGACAGCATGGCTGAGGAAATGCAGCTGCCACTTTTGTAATGGTATTTGTGTTCATTTAATCCCTTCTTTCAGCAGAAACAGTGAATGCTACCTGCAGCACTGAACTGAAGGCTCAGTTCCCCATGTAGCTCATCAATTAAAGAGAAAGTGGACATTTATCCCTAAGTATTGACACTGAAGCTTTCTTTTTTTTGTTCACCTCTTGATGTCTGATGTGTTTATATTAAAGTATACCATTCAGCAGCTTTTTGTGGCCTTGATGCTACAAAATTCAGCTGTCTTTGGAAAGCAGGGGGAGTGAAGTAGATGACAAATTTTTGTGATTAAGATACAGGTTCTTGGAGACACCCCCTTTTCTCTGTGCTGCTCAGACCTGTTTTTAGAACATCTAAAACATTTTAGAACAAGGTATGAGAGGACCACTGACTTTCAGAGAAGCTCACCCTGAAGGAGCTGTAGAGAGGTGGAAGGCAGGAGGTTCGATTGCCTGCCAGGGATGAAGAGCACAGTCCTTCTATGAAAGTAAAGGTTAACTTTGCCAGCTATATCTTTTAACAAGTATTTTTACAGTAGCAGTGTAAAGATTTTGATGTGGTTGTTAAAGCTTAATTTCTCATTAAGGGTATTCCATACTCCATTAATCTATAACAACGTTCTTGAGAAATTTTACGGTATCTCTGCAAAATCTATTTACTAGGGGTGCATTTTGTGGAAGAAGGTTCTGTTCACTAAACCAAAGCTGCTGAAAGCCATTTACTGGTCTTGAGTCCTAGGATACAAATGTAGGGCTTCGGAACTTCTAATTGTGTGCATGAAAGTTACCACGATCTTCAAGTTCTGCCCTGCCTCACAAATGCTTTCCCTCGTTTTCTGGTTATTCTTACTCTTTCCAATCCGTTCCAAATTTTTGTGTTGCTGGTGCTGATTTGCTCTCAGGTAGGGCTGTTATCTCTTTGATTAGGGGAGCAGAATGAAGAGCACTTGTGGAAGGCTGTGACATTGGTGGTCTCACAACTGGATGTAGCCCTGTGGAGAACAGTGGAAAACGAACCAAGAGCTAAGGAGTCTTACATTCTCTCATTTATCTCTCTGATCACAGCCAGTAATTAACACCAATCTTTATATAAATCATTCTCTAGTCCTGCTGCAAACACTCTATTAATGCACAATTTGGACTGAAAATTTAAATGCAGAAAGGTCACACAATGTTTTATTAAGATTCCTCTGTCACAGTGAAACCTGCTGCAACCAGCAGTATCTACTTGCAGGCTTTCTTATGGAAAGGGGTGGTTCTGAAAAATATAAATACTTTAAAATTTATGTACAAATGTTTGTTAGATGGTGTCTTTTACGATAGAACTTACTACATTGTAAATGTGGTTTAATTTTATGAAGCTCAGGGAAATAAGTATTGATAAGTCATCATTGAATTTTACCCTGCTTGGAGATCAGTACAGCCAGTGCACTTGCCTTTCCTTCTGAGATTTTTTCCCTCACATTTTCAAGGAAGAGGGAAAGAATTTCTTCCTGAACAGTAAACAGTGATTAAATGGATGAATATTGTCTTTTAATACTAGCAGTGTAGTGAGCCCTGCTACTGGTGGAGGTAAGGAGGAGGTGTAGTGTGGCCTGTTCTTTTAAGCTTGGGTCATAGTGCAATCTAACTGCTAGTATTCTGGGAATGAGGGTGAGGTGTGAAAGAGAATTTGGTTCTGTTTCAGACTAATTTCCATGGATAATTTATATAGTTGTGAGCAGGGGTGTACCTGTGTCAAGGTAGAGAAGCATTGATGGAAACACACTTGGTCCTATTGTTCCTTTCTTGGTTTGCTTGGGAAGCTGCTTTAGCAATTGCTTCTGGAGAAACAAAGTCCTTCAGCAGTTGCCTAAATTAAAATAATGCAGCAAATGAATTAAAAATGCAGTAAAACGATACCAAAAGATTAATTCAGCATGGTTTTTATTAGCTCAATGGAAAGACGAACCTTAATAGCAAAGCCCTGTAATTAAAAGCACTAGCAGGTAACTCAGGTTAGGGATGGATTTTTCTCAACTTCAAGATGTTAAAATGCGTTGTACCTGCAGATGTGAACCTTAGTGTGAAAATAAATTTGTTAGTAGACAAACACCACTTCAGGAAGGGTGGTTTTGTCTAGTCACTAATATTAAACTGTATAAATAGAGATACTGCAAGCACCCTGTTTGTAGGCAAAATAATCATAAACTCAGCATGATTTTGCTACTCAGAGGCTACTTAGGCCTGACTGACCTGCACCATCTCTCAAAGAGAAAATATTCTTTACCTTTACTAGTTCTTGCTAGTGAGTGCTTCCTCTGGACTCTTCCCCCTGTCTTTTTCTTTTTTGGTCCCCTGTAAGCTGAAAGTCTTAACTTGGAACATGTAACTCATTTTCACACAGTAGTTGAAAGCCTGTTACAAAGCCTGCAGAGGTCATTGCTGTTACACTGTAGTGTTCTGCCACATCATGTGTTGGGGATGCTTCTTCCATATGCTGAGTAATGCTGGGAGCTCAGGACAGCAGTTTTGATTGATTGAATTTATTTATTATTTACTTTCAGTGGGGGATGTAAGAGGAGCTTTGGAGGACAGCTAAGGTACCTGTTGCCTCACAGAGGGCACTCTCAGCTCTTTCAGTTGTCTTTGGCACCTGTACCCTGCTGAAACTGGCATTGTATCTTCTGAGTGGGCACCATGTCAGACCAGCAGATGGGCTGCAGCAGAATCTTGCCAGAAAACAGTTTGTGCATTAAGTTTTAAATATTAGAGGCCTGGGCTCCCATCTGAGAGTGCTGTAAGAGCAGGCCATGCAAAGCTTTTCTGCCTGGTGTTAAAGGATGTCATCCCTATTCCAGCTTGGAGTAATTAATTTTGAAAGTCAAACAATTGGCTTCCATTAACGTGGAATACAAAAACTCTGGTGAGTCAAGATTAAGGTTTCACAGAAACACAAGTTAAGAAATGTGTAATTTCTTTACCAGTATTGAATGCTCTTAACTTGGAGGCATTTGGAGTTACCTGCAAAACAGTAGAGCAGGTGAACACTATTTTGTCCCAAAATCAGTTAGTTTGGTCTTGCAGAAGGTGGGTCTTATGGAGGGTTATGTATCTGTAATCTGTATAAAACCCCTCTATGTTCTTAAAGCTACCTGGAATAAGAGTCTAGAATAAAACCTGGTCAAAAACACTGCTCAGCAAAGAGTCTGTCCAGGAAATGGTGCTGGACAGACTCTTTGCTGAGCAGTGTTTTTGTAAAGACAGAGAAGCAGATCTTCCTTAGGCTGCAATAAAAGTGGGGTGTAAACACCCTTCAAACACAGAATGTTTCAGGTTTTGGGAAATATTGGATATTGCAGTGTTAGGGAGGGGGAGGCAATGTGCTTTGTTTGCCTTTAAAGATTTGCCTTAGCACCTTCCCTATGTAGGAAATAGATAAAGTTGTGTTTAATAGCAAATGCTGCTTTTTATTTACTTGTGTATGTTTTGTTTTTAGTAATTCTATTGCTGCGACTTGGGTCCTTTTTTATCATTAGATGCTCTGAGCAACACTCCTTCCCTGCTTTTACCCACTGAATTTAACAGCTCCTGGCTTGACTTAAACAGGGTCAGAACTTTTACAGCTTTTTTTATAGGTAGCCTGTAACTTCAAAAATGTGATATTTTTGAGATTAGTTTTGATTTCTGCAAAAACTAAGCTGATATATCACTCCTCAGGATTAGCTAGTGAATGGAACAAAGCAAAAATAAAATAGTAGCAACTAAAGAACTTCTGAAAATACTTTTATTCATGTTTCCCAAACAAATATATCCTCAAAATATCCAGCAGTGGCAAAGACACCAGCTGTGGACAGGAGCAGAGCTGTTTTTCCAAACTGCCAAATCAATGCTGTTTTCTTTTCTACTGTGTAAACTTTGTCAACAAAAGTGGTTCTATGAGAGCCATTGAAAATATTTCACCATATTCCAAATGTGACTGCCACAAATTAACTGCTAAAACTACAACAAGCACGTTTGAACTGGCGAAGGGAATTGGCACGTTCCTCTGTCAGGCTGCAATTGTGCTGTGTGGTTGTAGGAAATGGCATTTTGGGCCACAAACACCCTTTTGTTACCACAGCTTGTTAAGATTTAGAGAGTGCCATTAATTAAGGATGTGGCACTCAGCAACAAAAAGGATGAAATTTGTGGTTAAAGTGGATGATATGACTGCTGTGCTGGGTGAAATCAGGGAATCCTGGACATGGGTTAATTCCAGGTGAGATTTTTGTGCAGGCACAGCAGTTGGAAATTATGGCTAGGATGTAAATCTTACTGCACTGCTTTATTTCAGAGGCCATTTTAAAGCTGTGTGCCCCTCACTGGTGTGGTAGCTGTGACTGTGGATTGACAGGGAGGAAGGGAAAACAGAGCTGTGCCCTTTGCCCTCTGTGAATGTTTTGTGAGACTTCTCTTGGCATGAGGTAAAAAACAACCACAGACTCCTTCACAACTACATCCTGCACCAGTGCTCCCAGTTACATGGGCAATGGTTTGGGTTGTGTGCCTGCATCAACACCCCCTCCCAAATGTCAGGGGTTATGCATCTCTAGCTGACAAAAGCAACATAAGATGGGAACTTGTACCCTTGTTTTTTTAAGGGGTTTTTTGCAAACATAATCTCCCCATATACAGCTCCTGGTACCCTCTGTGAGTACTTATCTGCCATCAGAGACCTCCTGCCTATCAGCACTGCTCTCCTGCAGAGTCTCTGCTCACTGTCCTGCAGTCTAGCATTTAACTGATTGTAATATTATAAATAGCCATGTGCTACCACACAGAACGAGGCTAGCACATGGCTAATTACAAGTATACAGTAATTAACCATGAGCTAAACTCGCAGGAGAGTATGTGGTGGTGGTCTATGAGGTATGTAATCAGACTGTTTGTTAAACCTTGGGAGCCTTTCCAGTCTGTTAAATAACTATACATAGTAATGAGACAATTAAAAAAAAACATTTATGTTTATTTATGGACAAAAAAATAGTCTGTCTTTTTTCTGAGCTGCGACTGTAGTATTGCTGGTTGAGATCTGAATGGGTCATTAAAGTGGTGTAACTAAAGGTACACATGCAACTTCTGCTTATCTGTATGGAGGAGACTGATTGTCCCAGCATTACCTGTGTAAGAAGTTCAGCGTTTTTTGTGGGGACTGTTGTGCCTTGTTCCGTGTATATGCAGTAAAAATAATAACTTTTCTCTTTTTGTACACTTGAATGTAACTCATTTTGTGGGGCACCTGTTCCAGTATCTTGCTGAGCTTTGATTTTTCTCCCTTTTCACTTTGTGACCATTGCCGGTTATGTTTGGGTTTATTTTCCTTCAGGATGTGCTTTCAGTGTGATTCCAAAAACATCCAAGGCAGGACATCCAAGAACCACAGGGGTGAAGCCCTTTTGCTGGGCTACCTCCTGTTAATTGCTCTTCTTTATTACCCTGACAGCTGTTTCGCTGTTCCAGATTACCATGAATGAGGCCTCTCTTTATAAAATGTCAAGAAGTCTACAGGGAAGTTAGATCAGCCTCTTTCAAATACATTTAAATTTGATACTTCCCTACACCTATCAAACCTCTGTTAAGTAACTTGGTATTGAACTACATTTTCTTATACAGAGGTTTGTCACTCTAGCGTGCAATACGAAACGCAGAGACACAGCTGAGTGAAGGCAACGAAGAAGAGAGAACTTTATTTTGGTTTTCACATTATATAGAGTTTAGGGAATGACTATTGATTGGAAGGTGAAGTTACATCTTCTCTAACTACACTGGTTAATGATAAAGTCTATCAAATCTCTCTCCTCCCAGGTGAAAGAATGAAAAACAAAACAGTTAGAAAAACATGTGCATGTTTACAAAAGTAGTGTGAGAAACTCTATCACAAGAATGAAAATATCAGAAGGCTGAAAAATGAGAGTGACAGAGGTTCTTTTCTGATCTCTGCCAGTGAAGGGAGCACATCAAGTTCTGTTTGGGTAATGTGATGTTTTTGAATGCAGTGAAAACATGTGGGATGTGCTCCTTTTGCTAATGTCGTCTCTTAACACATATTCTATATGTAGCAGAGAAAAATGAAAGACATAAATGCCTGTGCCTTAATTCCCACTTCAGTATAATAATACAGTAAGAACAAAGTGTACCAAAATTTCCCTTCTATAGATCTAATGTGTGTTCTGGATATGACTGTTACTTGTGTGAGTCCATGGATAGCTCACACCTTCCAGAGCTACTGTTTTAATATTTTATTTTAATGTGTTGTTAGCACAGCAGCATTCACATGGGGAAGTGTCAGTGGGGAGCCTATGGGTATTTGGGGTGTGTACCCTGCCAGATTCAACTCAAATGCTGAATAGAATTGAAGGAAGATGGCAGCTGAAGGAGTCTGTTCATTGTAAAAGTATTTTTATGCCCTGACCATCAAAAAAAGTAAGCTTGGATGGTTTGATTAGATCCAAGTTTACTTGATTTTTATTATGCTGATAAAAGGGGTCTATTTTTGTGTGTGCTCATGGTTGAAGTGTTTCACACCTGGACTGTTGTTGGTATTTGATCATTATCAGAAGTTTGAAAGGGACACTTATTTCCTAGGAACTGTATTCTTTTTACCTTTTTTCAGTGATGATTTTAAAAGATGATTTAGTCTCATTAAATTTTAATCCCAGTGTAGCTCCATGTAGCTTCAGTAGTATCAGAGAAAGCTGATAGTTCTCTCAGGGTCAGAAGAAAATAGGATTGCATTGTGTGTGCACAGAGGTTCTGTCTCCTGGGCTGTAATTGGCACATGTGGTCAATTATTGTTTTGAAATCTTTACCTGCACTGAGAGGCACAATCCCTCAGCTCCCCTTTAGGCAGGTGGTGACTGTGCTATCCCTCACTTAGGCCAGTGTCTAAATAATGCCAGAATAGAAATCAAGGTTCTAGGGCCAAATTAATTTGTGATAGAGGAAAGCAGACAATCCTGTCTAGAGGCATAATGTAGGTCAGAACTTTTAAGTGGTGTCTTTGTCACGACAGTAGATTGACAGCAACCAAATACAGTGGTTTTCCAATTGGCTGGAATGACTTAAACAGTGTCTGTCCTAATGGAATAGCTCATTGTGGTGCAAACATGCACTCAGGACATCCTGCTTACTCCTTAATTAACATCCAGGGGAGACATCTGAACACATGGCTTCATATTGCTTCTCTGCTTGTTGATTAGAACTTCTCTCTATGTATTGGTTTTGTTTTATATTTCTTTGAACTTGGCAAAGCTCTGACCTTTAAAAGCAGGAATTCAGATTATCTTTTGGTGTGTATTTTTGGTTGCATGACTCAGTGTTAGCACAGTCTTTATTTGCAATTACATTTTGTTGCATACAGCTTGATCTCCATCTCTTTGTTCCTTTGCAGCATCCCCTCAAACTCAGGTTCCTGTAGAAGATGATGCAGTGCATGTCATTAAAGTGGTAACGTGTAGATCTCATTTCTAAATTATTAACTTGCAGTTCTTTCTCTTAATTATCTATCCTTATTTTCAGCATTGGGTCTTTATTGCATGCTTGTGGCTTTTGGTGCTTTGGGTTTTTTTATATCCTTTCCCTGCTTGGGGATATATTTGGCGTTTTCATGACACACAGTATTTCCTTGACTTGATTTTTTCCCTTGATTACAGCCCCTCAACAGTCTAGTAAGGAAAATTAGACTATCATCTCAAGCACACCTGATGTCCAATATTTCTGAAAATAGATCTGAAAGAATCTGTGTTGTTTATGAAAATGCATTGCCAAACAACTTTTCTTTTTAGCTAGTTAATAAAATTAAATTTCAGCTGACATGGAATCTGGGAGATGGGAGAAAAAAGGGGTTTCATTCTCTTGGTATTTCTTATATTATTTTCTTAAGAAACTGTTGTCTTTCTTATGCCTTTTATGATACCAAGTTTATTTGTTTCTCAACAGGAATATCTTGAAAATGGCCCCTTGTTTTCTGAGCTGAAGTTTTATCAGAGAGCTGCAAAACAAGAGCATAGTAAGTAAAGTCTCAGCTCTGACTCAGGTAGATGTAAGGACAAGTGTGGGTTTGACTACTTTTGTTAAGAACTGTTGCTTTAGAGCTTGAAAACCACTTCATTTCATGTACCCTGAACCAGTGCCAGTTGGTGCTGTGGTAATTCTGGATTGCTGTAGGTTTTGTTACTTGGGTGTTGGCCTTGTCCTTTCTGGTTGGAAGGGAGAACAGAAGCCAGCCAGCTGAAACAGGGCCACATTTATTGTGTGCACACCAAGGAATGGACTCCAGAGACAGGCCAGCCCTAGGAGAGAGAAAACATCCCAAACCTGGACTTCTCAGCTGCCTTTAACCCAATGTTATGTTCTTATTATTATTACAGTAAGAAAATGGATGAATCTCAAAAAAATAAGATGTTTAGGAATTCCAGTGTTTTGGGGATCAGGCCTGGCTGAGTACAAGGGAAAAAGGTAATGAGATAAATGGTAATTAAGCCTCAATTTGACTGACGACCCATTTTCCAAAATGGAGATTTAGTCCTTTCAATCTGACACAAACTTGCAGTCATGTCTCAAAGGATTTCTCCCTTCTCCATATTTTCTCATAGCTACAGGTTCATGGTCATGGAGAGACTGGGGCAAGACCTTCAAAGAATCTTTGAAGATTGTGGAAGCAGATTTAAGAAGGAGATTGTTCTGCAACTTGGGGCACGGATGGTACGCACAGAGAGAGGAAATTACTGTGTCTCAAATTTGCTGAGTTCAACTAGAGAATTACCTTGCTAATACAGCTCCTTTAGGTGGCTGCTGAGTTTAGAATTAAATGTATAAATGCTATGTATTTTCTTATTTCTCTGGGGTTTTTTAGGGAAAAAACGTGTTCAGTAGAAAATCAAGACTCCCCTACAGACTTAAATTTGGTCAAACCAATTTTTTTTTCTAATAGGTTAAAACATAGACCATCCACTTCAACCTGTGTGTCTAGACTGAGATGTGTAAGCCTATTCTCATGTTTCAACATGTATTGATTTTTTTTTCAGTGTCTGAAGGGTATTGTATTAGACATCCATATTTGTCAAAGTTCACAATTGCATGCCTGAGTGCCAAATTTTCAGTGTGTTTGCTGAACACACTGATAATACAGACTAGGATTTGGCCAGTCTGCAGATGCCAGTTTTGTTTTCAAATGGGTGTGGACTGGCACATTCCAACAGAAAGTTACATATGTGCTCCTTTGTAACATGATTTGTGTTGTGAAATACTGCTGTTGCTGAGCAGAGGTGCATAGAAAACGGCAATGGTCTTAAGTTAGAGAAGAGGAATCTTAGACTGGATTCTTTCAAAGCATCCCTTTAACCTAAATAATATTTTTTTTTTAATTGAAGGGCTTTCATAGTCACATAATTGATAAACTTGTAACGCTCTTTGTGTTGTCCAAAAGTCAGGATTAGCTTGTCTTTTGTATGAATTCCCAAGTGCAAATGTGTTTTTTAATAATAATTAGAGCTATTGTGCCTCATTAAGGAGCTGGAGGTGTTGATGCTGGGGGGCTGTGACTCGAGATGCTGGTTATGTAATAACTGGCAGGATCAAATGTATGCCAGACTTTTAGAACTGATGGAAGATGATCTTTCTAAGAGCTCAGTGTTCTCAGCATCTTCTCTGGTGTTTATAAAGTACTGGTTTCATTCTTGCTCTGTGATTTAGAAGCTGGTACTCAGGTGGTTACACAGGGATATCTCATGCAAAGTACAGCTTGTTTATGCTTTGTCATCATTAGTCCAAGCCAAATTTGTCAGCTCAGTCTGTGTAGCCCTTGGTTCCCCTAAGTGAGAAATATTTGGTGGCAGTGTTAGGGGCAGAGTGGAGAAGATGATGTTCTCTCCTCTGTTCTAAACTCTTTCCTAGTTGGATACTTTGGAATACATACATGAAAATGAGTATGTCCATGGGGACATTAAAGCAGCAAATCTTCTTCTGGGCTACAGCAATCCACACGAGGTGAGCGTATTTACTTATTTACCCTTTTACTCTACTGTATTTATAACCATTGAAAAGTTTTAAGCTTTGCAAATGTTTTGGTTTCACAATTGACATATTAAAAAGAGTTTATGCATGAACATTCACGTCCCCTCACAACAGATCTGAGAGTGGCTCTGTGAATTTTGAGGGCTGAGAAAGAAGCAGGACAAAGCTGTGCTTTGTTCCCTCTGTGTTCTGCTGACCGGGATGCTGCTATGGATGAGTAAACTAAAGAAGAGGATAAATTATGGGACCTAATTGCTGCTCTAGGTTACAGCAATTAAAGGATTTTAGTAGAGATTAAGCATGTGGCCCATTGTACTTTCATTCTTGGAAGTTCTAAGATTTCTAATATTGCCATGAATTGTTTCCATGCCCTAACTCTCCTGTCCTGCTAATTGTAGTGGGTAGAACAGGTAAGTAGGATTAGAGTTGCTGTTCTCTAACACTCTAAAGCCAGCCTTGAAATGGAAGTCTTTGGGTGAAATGTTTTAAAACAAATCTTTTGGTCCTGTCATATTCCATG
This sequence comes from Leptocoma aspasia, assembly GCA_013399835.1. Taxonomy (NCBI): domain Eukaryota; kingdom Metazoa; phylum Chordata; class Aves; order Passeriformes; family Nectariniidae; genus Leptocoma; species Leptocoma aspasia. The sequence goes on along the minus strand of VXAX01001541.1, from coordinate 974,686 downwards.
TGCTCTTCTGATGTCTTTTTTTCCTTCAGGTAATAAAATCTAAGTATGCTTTTTTAATTGGGAAAAAAACGCTTAGAAAAAAAGGACATCTCCAACTTCACTTAAATATAATTAGCAATGCTCCTTTCAATTTTGGTTTCTCTGCTGCTGTGATAAAGAAGCAGATCTTGCAAAGCAGCTCACTGCCATTGGAGGTGAACCATTTGAGTATATCTGCTCTTTTTAAAAGCTTCAAGTTAAGTGGCTGAGTCAAATTTAACCTGTCAGCTTTCTGAAAGACATCATTTGAAAAGCAGTATGGCTGTTTAAGGCAAGCCTGGGTTTATACAGTGGGAGCAGCCAGTGCATAATCACAGTTTATGGTGTTCTGCTGAATCCAGAGGAGGAGGCTCTTTAGAGCCAAATTGATCTGCAACCATTAGCATAACTCAAATGACTTTTCTTTTGTCTTGGCTAGTGTATATTTTTATGACAGCAAGAAATGATGCTGTTTTTCACATTGCAATCACTTTGGAAGTGTCCACTTACAGTAATCATAAAATGTTAAGACTTGGAGCTGACTTGGAATTGGGCAGATTGCTGGGTGATTTTTTGATTTGTTTCATGTGTTATTTGTATGAAGATTGTGCTGTACTTGTAATTTGCTTTAATGATAGTAAATTCATTGACAGGTTAAAAATAAGGTACTTGTGAGTTAATGGACAGATTTGAGAATTTCTTTTCTAGAGTTTATTAAATAAAAGAAAGCAGTAGATGCTGCAGTTTAAATAGCTCCTAACTCAATATGTACAAAGTGTACGTCACTGCTGGGAGGTTTGTTGTAGAATTTTGTTTCAGCAAAATTTCTTCCTCTGAAATTATTCTATAAAGCTTTTTTAAAAGTCCCCATTCTAGTTCAGAAGTGCTAATGGGGACAATTTCTAATATTTGCTTGCATTTCTGTGGTATGAATTAAACTTGCATTTCTGTACATGTGAAGTGTTTGTGCCACCTTTCTCACTCAGCCAACACAGTGAATAACTCGATTGCCTTGGTCTTGATTGTTTGTGTTTTTTTTAAAAGGTAAAATGATCAACGTAATCTCATAAATAGAGAGTGAGAGCATCCAGCCTGTGGCAAACTGCAGCTCAGGAATACAAGCCCAGGGGCTTCTGTAGCTCCAGTGGGAGTTGGCATAATAAAACTGCCTGACCTAACGATTTCTGTGGTGAGGTTTTTCAAGAATTTAGTGCCAGTGGGTTCTTTCTCTTTAGGGTCTAGGATTTTAAGAGAAAAGATATTGTAAGTGTTCTAGAATTAAGGAGACTCGTTTTTAAAAGAAACCAAAAACTCATCTCTTAAAAATATTTATCTCTATTCAAAATATAATTCAATATTCTGTTTTGGTAAGGAGAGATAAATCTGTTCAAAAAAGCAGGTGTACCTTTATACTAAACTTAATCTTTTTTTGCAACTGCAGAAAATCAGTGCCAAATTTGCATGTAAGAATACACATCAACAGTTACTAAATGACAGAAAAAATGCAATTTTCCTGTGTTAGACTTCCTGCTGCTGGTCTCTCTCTCTCTTCTGTAAATTAACCTGGTGAATTTACACCATAGCCAATAAATAAGAGTCCCCTTTCTCAAAGGGCATGTGAAATCCATACTGCTGTCCCCTACTTTCTGTGGCACGGCAGAGAAACAAATAAAGTAAAGGTGCTGTCACTGTGTGACCTCCAAATGATGGTTAGAAATGGGGAGAGGCTCCCAATCGAGTGACCTCAAAGAGCTGCAGATGTGCTCAGCAGGAGGCAGCGAGGCCATTCCCTGAGTTACAGGTCACAGGATCAATTCTGCAGTCAATGGTTCTGAGCACGGACCTGCACAGGGACTGCCAAAGCAGCAGTGATGGACTGAGGGGAGTGCACAGCCCATGAATCTCACAGAGGCCTCAAAGGAAACTTGAAGTCATCAGACCTATAAATTACAGGTGAAGCACAGTCTTAGGGCTGTGGAGAGTTAAAGATAATTCGTTGCATGGTCCTAACTGTTGTATGATAAAGCAGAACAAGCAGCATTGATAGAGACTCCGAAAGAAATTGAAATCCATTCATCTCATTTAAATGGTGATACTATTAAGAGGGACAAGTGATCACCAGACAGGAGCTTAAAATCTGCATTTTAAATAAATTAGGTTTGGGAGAGCACCTCTTGCAATCACCTTGTAGTGTTTTTTCCCCATGGATTTTATGGGCAGACGTGTTGCAGATTCGGGTCTGTTTGGGTTTACAAGCTGTAAATTTTAATTGCATGTGCACCTCAGTCCTGATTTTAAGTGTTTCTTAGACAAGACAGTTATATTATAGAACTCTGACTTGATTATCAGAGATAGAAGAATACAAAATTGTTTCAGAAGATACAGAAATCATGCATTGATCTTTTGGGAAAAAGTTGCATGAAAGCAATTCTGACTTCAAGCTGTTTTTCATTGTGAGGTGAATCGTTGTGATTCCTGCTTTTTAGCCCACTGGGACAGACTTGCTAAAGTGCAGGTGAATTGAGAAAAATTCAGATCTTCTCTGTTCTCCTTCAGGGCAGAGATGCCCTGTGCCCCTTTTCCCTCTCTCCGTTTATAACCTGCTTTCCTCCTTCTTTGGCTTTTGTTTGTGGAAGATGCTCTTTCTGTCCTAATCACAAACTTCACACTTCCTGTCCCAAAATGGACCTCAGTCTGCCTTTACCCTTTTTGTAGTCCAGTGTCTGACTGAACCTGACAGCACTCTGGCCATTAGCAACCAATCTGCCTCTTATTAGCAGGTATCTACTTAATTATTTACAGGCATGACGTAAACCTAGGAATGGAAACGCACAGAGAAAATCACTGTACTGTCATCCTTCCAGCAATAAATCTCCTGGTCTGTCCTTCAAGATAAAGGGAATACTGGGAGAATCCAAAGGGCCAGGCTAATAACTGCCCAGCTCAGTGCAATTAAATATCACGTGTCCAAGTTATAAGCATTGTGTATGTTTAGCAGATATTTAGCACTTCAAACACCAAGCGCTGTGAGGGAGTCATGCACAAAAAGGGCAGAGGATGACTGAAACTGTGGCTGGCTGCTTGTGCTCACAAATAATTACTTGTGCCTGTGATAATTCACTTGACCAAGATGGGCACGTTTACGTGTGCATGAAATTAAAGGTGAAGACTTTAGAAATCTGGCTCAAGCTTTGTAACAAAAATCTATTAATAACGGACCATGCTAAGCGCTGCAGAGCCTGGTGCAGAGTGGGATGTGTAAAGAAGAGAAACCTGAACAAAAACGAAAGTTAAAATAAGTGAGTGGAAGGAGTGTATAGTGTACCACCACTAAACCCAGCTGTTCTGGGCTTATGTCCCTGCTACACCTTCGTCATCCACAGTACTTTTTCTTATTCCAGTGTCTTGTTTGTCTTGATTCCTCTGCTCTGTTTTGTTCTTTTTTTTTTTGTTCTTACTTGGTTTTTTGTTCCCAAAAAAAGCATGCAGATAAAAAATATTTATGGTATTAAAACACATACTAAAACTGCCTTAATTTTTGTCAGTATTCTTTAATTCTCATCTGCTTTTCCCCTCCACTCTACCCTTAAAAAATCCACAACAACTATAAACTCTAAACGAGCTACCTCTACCATCTTCTGAGCAAATTTGGAAGGGCATGCAGTATTACTTTATCAAAAAGTGACAACTAGCTATAAAGAACTATATATCTTTTTAATGATGAAAGGGTTATAATGAGAATTGATGAAATGAAATTAATGGTAATTTAAAATAACACAGTCATTCTGATAATGGTTGTGGCAAGGTTGTAACAGTGCCTTGCTGGTTTTGTACAAGCTGAAGGGGATTGATTTTTGTTGGTGGCCAAGAGGCTTTGCCTTGAGAGGCTGCTGTGTTTGTGGAAAAAATCTGGTGCAAAAATTATGGAATTGATAAATGGCCCAGCTAGAAACAAGCTGAGCTGGTATACTCATGGCCAACTTTTGAGGAGAACTCCTGTGATCAGATGTCAGGATCACCCTGCATGTGGGTGGCTTTAAGAAGCAGTTGTTTCTTTATTTCCAAATCTTTCCATCTTCAGTGCAGGATAACTTAAAGTTCCTTCTCGCTTCTAGGGGGTTTTCAGTATAAATTGAAAACTGCTCTGCTGATACAGCTACTGAAGGTATTTTAAGCAAATCCATTGGTTAAAAATATACTGCGTTATGGACCTGCCTTAAAAATAAAAAAGTACATAGTTACTGTGGTAGGATAAGTGGGGGGGGGGGGGGGGGTTAGATCCTTTAG
>VXAX01001541.1:885264-970253 GCA_013399835.1 Leptocoma aspasia | reverse complement strand
TTAAGTTTGACTAGCAAATATTTGTGGCTGCTTCATGGTGATTATTGTGGCTGGGTGGCCTGTTGTTGGTATAATTTGAAAGATCACTAAGGCTGGGCTGTCACATGGGAGTCTCTATCACATAAGCTGGCATGCCCAGCTCAAACCAGAGAGCTGCCAGAGGTGCTGTGGGTGTATTTTCTCTCCTAACAGTTGAAATCTTATTTTAATGTAAGGCATAGCCTTAATTTTTAAAGGTATTTTATCTTCCTGTCTATGTCAGAAACCTGTAGTCAAGCAAAACCCAAAGCATACCACTGAGTCTGGGAAGAATGCACCTCCTAGTCTCCTCTGTCCTTCCTAGCCCACAAAGGATGCAGAAGACTCGCAGAACTTGGTATTTAGGGTAGTTTGAGTGAGTTCTCTGACTGTGGGCTCAGTTAGGGCAGCACCAGAGAATCAGGAATACGCTGGAGAACGGATGGGAGAGAAAATCTAATCAGTCAGCCCAGCCAAGCTGATGCCCTGTCCCAGATTTTGTAGCCATCCATGCTTCTGGTCTTTAATCTTGTATCACAGTTTGACTGGGCTGTCAGGTGAGAAATATCATCAATAATCTTAAAAGCCACCCCCCTGCAGGAAGTGAGTGCTACAGTCCAGCTTACACGCTCCAGATAAGTTCAGATCCTGCAGCAGAAACAGTAAAACCAAGAGACCAGAAATCCCAGGATTTGAAGCTGCCTGGAGCACAAGCAGGAATCAGTAGCTCAACAGAATGTGCTACAAAGTAATGTGTTCAGTTTTCTTGAGGCTTTTTTGTTTGTTTGTTTTTGCCTTTACCAGGATTGACATAATTAAATAGCAAGTGAGTGCCAGGAAAGTTTATTTTAGACTTTTTTTAGGATATACTGTTTTGTAGCTAAAGAGGAAACTAAACTAAGGTTCAAATAAGATGTTTGTCATATAATAAGATTTAGTAGAAGTGATCTCTGTGCCTTCAGATGGTTTTCAGCTTTTGCCCCAAAAATCCATGGATGGAATGGTGAATGTGGCACTATTGCAGTATACACAATTTGGGCCCAATTTTTTTTTGTCTTATATTGATTTAACCCCATGTATTTGCTTCAGAGTATCTGAGAGAGCACAGTTTGGTTCTGTGTCTTTGTAAAATGCATTCTAAATTCAGGAGTGGTTTACTGGGATGGCTTTCTGGGTTGGGGAGGGCTGGTTTGCTTTGCTTTGTTTTAGCCTACACTTTCAATAGTTTATGTAGGAAGTTAGTGATAGTGGAATTCCAAAGGGTTGGATTATAGTTGGGCCAGTGCCCAACAGCCCTGTGGCCGCAGGCCCTGGGGCACTGGAGCCCCCATGTCCAGTCCAGCTGGGAGAAGCTGCTGCCACTTCCTCTGGCTTTGAAGCTGCACAGTAGAGTTGAATTTGAAGAGTCTCAGCTGCTGGAAAATCCAAACAGGGAAGCGAGTGTGCCTGCTTAAGTCATGAGAGGAAGGGGTCCCATAAGCAACGTGAGGCTGCATAAAAGGCATATTGCAGTTTATGATGTCTGGATGCCCACCTGGAGTGCAGAGAGCTCAGGAACAAAATGAAATGACTGAAATCCTGCTCGACTCTGAAATAAGATAAGAGTATAGTAGTGGAAGGATTTAAATGGGGAGGGCAGCTGTTATAGCCCCCAGTTGTACATATTTTATCCTGAGGCACCATTTGGTTTAATAAAATTTAGATCTAAGGCTGTCCTTAACCTATCAGTTTCTTAAGACTTAATTATAAAGGTTATACTTTCAAAGGACAAAAGCATTATTCATTTGTCTGTTCATGTCTTCCAGGTTTATCTTGCAGATTATGGACTTTCCTACAGATATTGTCCCAATGGGAACCACAAACAGTATCAGGAAAATCCTAGGAAGGGCCATAATGGGACAATAGAGTTTACCAGCATAGATGCCCACAAGGGAGTAGGTAGGTTTCTTTTTTTTATTTCAGATGAGTGATTATAGAATGAGTAATCAGGCTGTGAGAGCTGCTGTACACAGGAGAAGCAGTGTTGGGGATTGCTTAGCCCCTTGTGTGGTGACCTCCTCGTGTGCCTGGGAATGCTTCCCCGGGGCTGGGGGAAGGGGCAGCAGGAGGAGCCTTGAGAGGCTCTGCACACACAGCACTGGAGCAGCCCAGGACAGCCCTGAGAAAAGCTCAAACTTAAATTAAGTTTGAGCAATTAAATCAAACTTAATTGGTTCATGTTGGGAGGACTGGTTTGTGCCTGCTGTACCCTGCAGAGGCAGGATTTGCTAATGCTGCATTGTCAAGGAAAAGGGTTTGGAGTCTGCACTGTCCTTTAGGGAGAGCTGTGTCTGAGTGTCACCATCTGTGTTATGGGAGGATATTTCAAGATGACATTCCTTCTGCAAGGAGAAAAACCTTTTTTGAAGCCATAAAGTGTTAACTTTTTGAAATCTTTTTCCAGTAGCCTTTCATATATCTTACTTATTTAAACTCACTTTGATGGTATTGGAAACACATTTGCAGGTAAATTACATACATAGTCCTTTTATTGGATATTGATTGTACTGCCTTGCATTCCAAGGCAGACTTAATTCAACAATTCCCTAATTAGTTAAAGTCATAACCTATGTCTTGTATTCATTTACCATTAATTAAACCTTAGCTGTTTATTACGCTGCAGTCCAAATCCAATAGCAGACCCATAGAGCCATGGAAAAGGGACTGGGAGGTCAATATTGAAAATATATGGTGTAAAGTCCCACTGATGGCTGCATTGTTCACAATCAATATGGTCAATGAACGCAACTTTCTTAGTTGCTATGTCAGCAAGACAAAAAGTCAATTCTAATGTTATGCTAGTGAAAAAAATGGTGATTATTGAAAAACTTTGACTCTTGCTACAAAAGAGTGTTTTTGTTAACTTTTCTTTCCCCTTTCCCCTTCTTTACCCCCAAGTTCATCTCAAGCAGGAGGGATGGTTTGCTGCTGCCAGCTTGGTGAGCATCAGTGTCACGAGTGATAACTGCAGGAATTTGTGCTTGTTAATAGCTGCTGAACTGTTATCTTAAACTAATACTTTCTAACGAGTTTGAGTTGGCACAAACAACTGTATATTATTGCTTTTTCTATTAAAAGGACCATTGACCATGTAATGTAGAAGGTCTTGATAATTTGCTGGAGCTGTTAAAACCTCTAGTCGTTTAACTCTGGTCATTAGGAAAAATGAAATAAGACTGGCAAGTATTTCCTGCTAAGACAACTGCACCGTTTCACCTGCTAGAAAATATTTTATGGTGAGGAGAGCATCTGTTTTGGACTCTTCTGGTCTTCCCAAGCATGCAGGATGTTTTCTGGAGACCTGACTGCCTGCTTTGCCTCATAATGTGAGTGGCTGTACACCGGTATTTGATGTGGATGTTCTTCAGAGAGTAGGTGGAAGCTGGAATATTTGGGATGTGACTGTTGGGTAGTTATAGCAGCCAGTTTGGTAGTGTTTGTGGATGGGTATGTGATTACAGGACAGGTAATTCCTTTTATTTGAAAGTGCAGGGAAATTTTACAGACTTGTGTGACAAAAAGTGTGCAGAGGAAGCATGAAGTGAGTTTTGCAATCTGTGTCTTAGATAACCTCCTCAAAGAGCTAAAGTCATGATGGAATTGGTTGAAACCAGAGGACTTCACAGAACAAAATATTCAGACAGATAGTTTTAGGGAGCTTACCCCCCGTCTTACACTTGAAAAGTGTTTGCTTGATAGCTGCAAACAGAAAATCCACAGATTTTCCTGGTGCTCCTGCTGGAAGAGACTGCAGAATGTGATGTGGGATCTGGTATGTTGCAGAGCATCCAAACTCTTCACATGGAATGCCAGCTCTGACCTTGTGATGGTGTCCTGCTTTTGTCTGGGACAGAGTTAATTTTCATCCCAGTAGCTGGTGCAGTGCTGTAGTTTGGATTTAGGATGAGAATGACATTGATAGCACAGAGATGTTTTAGTTGTTGCTGAGCAGTGCTTACCTTCAGTCAAGGACTGTTGAGTTCCCCATGCTCTGGCAGTGAGGAGCTGCACAAGGAGCTGTGAGGGAGTGTGGCCAGGACAGCTGACCTGGCCAGAGGGATATTCCATACCCTGGGATAACAGGGGCACTGCATAAACTGGGGGGGTTGGCCAGGAGGGGCCGATCACTGCTCAGGTGGTGCTGAGCAGCTCTGTTGAGCATCACTTATCTGGCAGGGCTTTTTTTTTTTTTTTGCTTTCTTCTTTGCCTTCGTTTTCATTCCATGGATTTTAACTTTTTTCCCTGAATCTCCTTCCTCTCCCTCCAGGGAGGGGTAGGGGGTGAATGGCTGTGTGGTACTTTAATTGGTTGCTGGGGTTAAACCACAACAAACAGCCTGAATCTATTAAGATCAAACTGCCAGAGTTTCCCCATTTGCAGCAGAGCTCTCAAAATCCCAGGAAAAATCTGCATCTGCAGCAACTTCTGTTGGAGGTTGCCTGGGTTCAGCTGGCAGAACACAGCAATGGGTTTCCCTGCTCTCTTGGTGTGAGGCTGAGAGGCACAGAGATGTCTTAGGATGCTGAAAGACTTCCAGCAACTGGGGCAAAGGGCTTCTTTGCTCAAGAATCTTCTGGATTCCCTAGTCATGGTGCAGTCTCAGCACAGTTGCCTGTACAAAGTGAGGTGGGGTGTTCTGAAAAGTCTTTAAAGACTGTTGGCAAACAGAAGGTGCAGAGACAGCGTTCATTCTGGTGTCACCCAGCTTTTCAAAGTGGAGTTATGTCAATGCTCCAGGAATAGCGTTCTGATTTTTAAATGGTATTTTATATAAATGAAATCCTTTCCAGAGGGTATTTCCCTCATGTGTGTAGTAACAGAAATATCTCAGCCCCCTGAACAGCATCAGTGGCTGTGCTGGGCCAGACAAATGAGAACATTTTGACTTGTTCATGAAGCAGCTACTGAATACATGCAGCGACTTGAGGGACATGCTGAAGCTTTAAAAAAATTAGGAATTTGTAGCTTTCAAAAGTGCCTCTTAGTAATGCTTGGGGCTGATACTGTCCTTGCACAGAGCCAGTCAAATGCATTCCCTTCCCAGTAATTTGAGTCAATGCTGGAGTTTCTGTGGTTGGATGGAGAGTTTAACCCAGCTGTTTGCAGGGTTATTCCCCAGGATCTCTGTGGAGCTCACCAGGTATAGAGTTATGCAGTCCACTGAGATCTAGAAAGGTTCCTACCAGTGGCCACTGCAGGGAAACACTTTGGGGTGGTGGGATTGATCTGTGTTCTTCTGACAGCCTCTGGTAAAGCCAAGTGGGATGTGCTGTTCTCATGGCAGCTGCATCCTTGAGCTATGTGTGTTCTCCTGGAGCCAAATAGGGCCCAGCCTGGCCTCTGCCACGGGATCCAACCCATACCATTGGCATTCCTGGATTTGTGACAGGATCCCATCCCAAATTGAAATTGAAACCCTTTTTATTCTGATGCAGATTTCTCAGGGCACAACTGCATTGTTGGTTTGTGTCACATTGGAGTGTACTCACTGTATTCATTTTTAAAGACCAGCCTGTATAAACAGTATTGCATTTTGGTTTGTTGATTGATAATTAAGGAGAATTATATCTGTTCTCAGTGTACATTTAAAAAGTTATTACATAGTTAGTGTTAAAAAGTAATATTTGGATCAATGCCTCCTATGGATTTTTGTAGATTTTCTCCTCACTGAGGCATGCAGTCAATACCTAATTTCTCTGGAGATTTACTGCACTTAACATATTGAGGTTCTTTTAAATACTCCAGTCCTGTGCATTGAGTGTGTAAGCCCAGTTTTAATTTGCTATCATTGATGAACATAAGAGTATGAAGTATCTATGCTGAATTTCCTCCGGCATATATTTGTGTTTGCCATCGATTCCAAGCTGAATCCTCTCCCTTCTCCCAACGTTTCACAGTAACTCTGAGTGCTGTTGCCATCTCTTGCATCAGTAGAGACCCCACTGAAGTCTTGCAGGACTGATATCTACATCTGCAGTAGTAAAAACTGCTTCACACGGGAGTGGGGACTTTGGACAGGCTTCTCTGTGCCCCTCACACGGGGTTATTGCAGCGTGTGCTCCTTGAGCTCCGTCAGAACCCTGGGACACTGGGTTTGTCCAGGGCACTGCCAGCCTTAGGCTGAGGGCAGGGAAAGCCCTGAAGCCCTTGTGTTGGTTTTCCCCACTGCTCTGGCAGAGCTGCTCTGTGGTATTAAAAACACAGCTCAGTGCTTGGCCTTTTTTCCTGTTCTACTGACTAAAATATGTGCAGGGTTCATTTTGTGAGGAGGGATGTGCAGGAATATAAACACCTATGCCTGGAAACACATTCTTTGGGAGCCTGCTTCCAGAGAACAGAGCTCTGAGTGGCTCTGGATCAAGAGGTTGATTTGGCATCTGTCCATGCATAGTTAGGATTCAGAGGGAGCCTGCAGGATTTTTTTTCTTTTTTTTTTTGTCGGTCAAATGAATTATTGATCTGCTGCAGTTTGATATGTGTTTCCCAAAGACTGTGTACAGGACAAACTGTAAATCCTAAATAATAAAAGGAAAATATAACCAGTCTGGCAAAAAATGGGTGGAACTTTGCAGTGGGAAATAAATAAAAAGATGGTTTAGTTCCTGAGAGTTGGATTAGAAATGTGTGCCCAGCAGAGGAGGGAGCAGGAGGTGGTTGTAAGTGACAGAGTCATCACTAGCAAGGAAAAGATTGGATAGGCTTCTACAGCCACCTCTGGAAGCTGCCAGTAACGTTCAGAAGCAGCAAAAATAAGATGAGAAGCATTTACAACTTTGTCACATCTGAGGACTGTGCCTGGGAATGGGCTGTTTAATTTTGGCTGTTGTTCTCTACACCAGGAATTCAGAAAGGAAGCGAATCTCAGCTGCTTGCCCACCCCTACTTGTCAGTCCCTTACCTTTGTGATTCCTTTTTTCTACCACACAGATGTGAAAGAAGAATAAAACTTCCTGTCCCCACTCCCCTGCCACATGTTGTCCTTACTGCAAGCTTGGAACCTTTTGCTTCCGACCAGGTGCCGGCATCTCCTGCCACCACCATTCCATCTCCCACCCGGATCTCATGGTGACGTTCCATTGCACCTTCCAGCCTTCCCACTACATAAACTTTTCCCCATCAGAGCAGAACCCCAACCCTCTTTCTTTCAGCACATCCCATTCCACCAGTTCTGATGATTCCCTCCTGGCAGCTCTGCTGTGTATTCCATGCCTGTGAGCCATTCAACCCATCAAGTGTGTATCTGTAGGATCCCAGTTTAGGGGAGAGAGCGTGGCTGGCACAGGAAGTGCCCGTCTCTGCCATGTCACAGACTAGGTTCTCTGGAAGAGTGGTACTCCAGCTGTTTGGTGCCATGGATTTTTCTTTCCAGCAATCCATGGTGGTGGTTAATGTGCCCAGTGCAAGGCTGGGCATGAGGAGAGCAGAGGTGGTTCCTGGCTGGCTTTTGCCCTGTCTGAGGCTGGATAACTCTGTGGAATAGCCTTCAAGCACTAAAATGTATCATTAATTTAATGTACTTCTCTAACCACTTCTGTGGAGCCACCCACTATTCCATTGGTCATTATCCTGCTGCAGGGAGCTCCTCAGACTGACCAGGACCTGGGGGAAGGAATACTTCATTATCTGCTTTTTGGTTTTTTGGTTTTTTTTTTTTTGTCTTTTCCTTTCTTCTACCCCTAATAGAGGCACTGATTTTTGGCAAGTCTTGTATTTGTCTGTTTTTTAATCATCTCTGCCTTGAGTTAAGTTATATCACTTTGTGATGATACATTTTCATCATAATTGTATTTCACATGGTCATGTTAACCCTCCTTTCCTTTATGGGCTTTTGCACTACTGGCTGTGGTGTGGGTTCTCTTTGCTTGTGAGTTATCAAATCCATGTCATGTACTGCAAGTGAGAATTGGAGGTGCCACTACACATCCATGCAATATGAGCAATCAAAATGATCCTGCTTATGAAAAGCTTCTAATCCAAAAAATCACTAATAGTGAAATTGTCATGTAACAATGCTAATAAAAAATAAGAGAATATTTCATCTGTCATTTGTTAGATATTTACAAAAGGCTGGAGAAAATCAGCTAAAAAGAGGCCATAGAGAAATCTCCCATTTTTACTTCTGTTTCAGAGGAGTTCTTGGGAACAGTGGAATTTTGAGAGCATATTGTGGCTGTTGTGATATCCCTGATCTATTTGGAAATAATAATCTGAATATAAATTAGAGTGGAGATAGCTGCCAAATTCAGTGTACAGAGATACATCATCTGTTTTCTTCTAAGGTGAATTGCTTCAGTTATTCTGAATTGTTGGACCCTGTGCCTGCATGTTGAGTATGTTTGTAGTGTATTTAAAACTCTGATTTAATTGATGTGGTTGTGAGTTCATCAACTTCAGTGGAGTTGTTCCTGATTTATCTTGGCAGGACTGAGAACAGAATCAGGCCTTACATCTCCAAATTAAAAAATTAAACTGTAAAGACATTGTGAAATAAAGTACCACCAATATGTTCCCATTAAATACTACTTCATATGAGACTAAAATAATAGTAAAAAAATCCTGTGAGAAGAAAAGCAGAAATCAAATGTCTGTTAAAAAAGAAAAAAAAAACCCAGCAGGTTTTTTAGCAGAGAAGTAAGAATTTGATTTAGGTAAGTACTGGTTGGAGTGTGCACTCTTGTAACTGTGACAAGTTATCAAGCAGAATTGTTTTATTTTCACCCGGCTGTCATATTTAAAGCGAAGGCAGATTGATTTCTCTCTGTTGATGTTTATTAAGAATTCCTGTAATCTTCAATTGTGTGAGCAGATTTATTTTTGCAGGTAAACATATCATTGAAATTTATCTATTATTGCTCAATTTGACTTGAAAATCTAATAATTCCATTGTCCATAGATAATACTAACTTGTTAAAGATGAATCAATTCGTTTTTAACAAGGATCTAAAGTATTTAAAAGGTTGAGAGATTTAACTTATATGGAGCAAAGAGAAATAAGCAAGTACAGCCAAAGAATCAAATGCTGACATTTTCATGTGGTTCTACAAAAACTCCATGTAAATGTCTGTATTTAGCAGCACTTGTGGTGGCCTGGGAGATGAAGGGATGGGGGAGTTACTGTCTCCTGTGAAACATTTCCTGTTACTGCTGGGCAGGGGTGCTTTAGCTCTGTGTACCTTTTTGTTGTCCCTGTGCCTGCTGTGGCTTTGGGCAGGTGCCAGCCAAGGCTTTTGGTTTGTCATGGCTTTGTCCCAGGAGCTGCAGGTGAGAGGGAATGTCATTAGTCATGGCCAAATGGGAAGAAACTTTAATCTCTGGGACTGTTTTGTCAGAAAATGACTTCTCTTGGGGTAACTTCTGAAATCTGATTGGTTTGCTGTTATTTATAGATGCACATCAATGAATCTGTCCATTGGAATTCTGACAATTTTCCTCAAAAGGCCACTTTCTGTCGCCTCTCTCACACAAACAGGTGCCAGAAAGGCATTGTGAAAATTAGAGGATCTGCAGTCAAAAACGCTGGCTTATATGGATCTAATCTGGAATTGCCATAATGGAAAAAAGAGTTGTGAACACGTGTGTGAATGGAATTGTTCCACAGTTACCAGGAGATTTATGGCCAGAGAAATCACTACAGAACAGCAAGTGGTAGAGATTGTGTTTTTATTTTAATATGGGAGCCAAGTCTTGCATTAGGACATTGCTGAATCCAGGGCAGAAAATAAATGACGCCCGAGGGACAGTGCAGCGGTGTCGGATCCAGGGGCCTTTAATAATCCTGAGCCTAAGAGCAGTTAAGATAGGGAATGTATAAAAACTAATCTGCTGCTTTTACAGTAATGTGTGTACAGGAACAAGGAACAGTTATGATGTGTTGGCACCGTGGCTTTTAGCAGATGACTTCTTAAATTAAAAGATAAGTTCACTGAGTGACTTTCTGGAATTTATTTAATGAAGGCCCATAAAATATGATATCTGTTTACAGCTGGATTAGCAGCACAGTGCTCAGCTACTGGTCTTTACACTGGATAAAAAGTGCCAAACAAGTCTGAACTCTTATTTCCTTCTTGGAAAGCACAAATTCATTTTGGAAAAGCATAAATTTAACTTCTGCATCTGTCTGTCTTTAATCACAACGAGCAGTTTCTGGTTTTGCAGATTCCATGTGGTTTTGACGTGCAAACTGTAGGCTGCAAGTCAAAGAAATCCTGCAGTGCTTCTGCTTGTTCAGTTCTAGCAAGTTTGGTTTCCTCTGGGTAGCAGCAAGCACTAGCAATTCTGTTGATATTGCACTTTTCCCCTCCCTCTTTCTCTAGGAAAAGCCAATCTATAGATTAATTTCAGTTTTTCTGCGTAGATGATGCTCAGGAATGGGGTTAATTTTTGATTTAATTTTGTCTCCTGTATCTGTGTCTGCCTGGGGTGTGTGGAGAGTAAGCTGTTCCTGAAATAACTTCCTTTTTGGAAGCAGCAGTGGGAAGTTCACCCAGGACTTTGCTAAACAGCGAGTTTATTTTGGGCTGTGCAGAGCTCCGCAGACGCTGCTGGAGCGGGAGCAGGCTCTGGCGAGTCAGTGCACACTAGATGGCAGTTTTGTCCCAGCATCTGAGTTCAAACACCTCCGCGGGAGAACAGGAAAGGCCATCAGTGTTTAGTCTGCTCTCACAGAGTCCCTGCATGACCAATGTGGACCCCATGGACTTCCTGGAACATGTGTTAGCAATTTAGCAGCAGACATTTATTTCTTTGTTTTACTGCTTGGCTCTTTGAGAAAGTGTTGGTACTCAGTTATGGGCTGTCTGGATCATGTCAGAGGCCATGGGGATCAAGTCCATGTGACAGGCCAGACTGAGGAAGGATGGAGTTGGAGGAGGTGAAGAAGCTGACCCTCACTTGAGCAGGAACAAGTCACTGCCTGTCTGTGGCCTGTGGCCAAATGCCGGGGCGGTTCAGGTCTAATACAGCTGAACAAACAAAATACTTTGCCCATTTGGCTTCTTCATATTTCATCAGCACCAGTTCAATCAAAGTCTTTTCTATTTCCTAAGAAGAGGTTCCTATTCTTAATTGTATTTTTTTGTCTCTTTCCCCCTCCCCCTTTCCCACATTTTAGCCCCATCCAGACGAGGTGACCTTGAAATCCTTGGCTACTGCATGCTGCAGTGGTTGTGCGGGAAGCTGCCCTGGGAGGAGAACCTCAAGGACCCTGTAGCTGTCCAGACTGCAAAAACAAAGTAAGGCAAACCCTGCCCCACACATGGACACACCAGCCTGGAGCCCTGCAGCATCCTCACTGCTTCCCAGCTCTGGGAAACACAGCTTTCCATGCTGTAGAACAGCACCTTAGGAGAAAGCTAAAACAATTTTCCTTAATTAAGAAAGATGTTGGAAGCAGTTAAAATGGGGACTTCAGTGCATGTCTACCCTCCTTTGCATGTTTATGTCTGTGCTGCTGTGAGGAGAGGATGGATTCCACTGCACAGTACACAGGCATTTTGTCTGCTGTGTATTTTTCCAATACGCTTTTTTTTTTCCAAGAAAACATTTGTAAATTTGCCCAGGCCTTAATCCACATACAGAAGATTGTTGTGTGGTTCCATTAAACTTCACTGGTGCTTTGTAGAGACTGTAGTACAGACATCTCTTGGAGGTTTTTCCACATGTGCACTCAAGCACTCAATGTCTTTAACTTTCTCTATTATACTGTTTTTCAGATATTTTTCTGTAGGTTTTTAATGTTACATAAGCCTACTGCCATTACAAACAAGTACCAAAACACTAAGGAGATTGTTGAAAATCTTTCCTTTTTCCCAGCACGACTTTGAGCTCACTGGAGCAACAGTGGATCGGTGTTTTCTTCCTCTGCCCTCCCAGCTGGGACTGGAGGGAGTTAATTGGATGTGGTACCTGTAGCAGGCTCCACGGCACAGGAGTTACCCAGAACTGTAACATCACAATAGCAGGAGGCAGCAAACTTTTAAGTAGGGCAGGTCACACCAGAGGTAGCTGCTGGGGCTGGCTGATCCCCGAAATCAATGCTCAGGTTCCTCAGGGCAGCGGCTCCTGGCACAGGGAACGGTGGCTGCAGCCTGTGCACGGGGCCGAGTGCAGCTGGGAATGTTGACACCCTCTGCTGTGTTTAATATTTCTCCTCTGGAAGTTCTGATCATTACACAGCCCCCTGCAAAGTAACACTTATACAATTCAATGGGAAATCAATTTAATCAATCAAGCTGCTCCACTGATTCTTCCCTTGCCATTAACCCTTGGATGGCTTGCATTTCCAGGATGCTGAGCAAAAGGAGACTTCAAGGAAATGCTCAGAAAATTAAACAGATTCAACTTATCAGAAATATCTTCTTACTCTAATGAATTGCATTCCTGGAATTAAGTATCTCGCCCAGGTTATCCCTCTTATCTGTCTTAATTTTCAGGTTCCTGTGGGTGCTGGACTGCCCAAGATGAGGGCTGCTGTTATTCCTGTTTTTAGGAATTGATGCTAAGCTTCTTTGCTGTTCCTGTTTCTGGATGGACAGGAATTACATCTGTGGCCCCTACTATTTATGAAGCGTGTGGGACTTCTGGTGATGTAACCTCCCTGTCCCCTTGTGGCCCTGCTGTGCCTAGGTGTAACTTTAGGAGCCATGTGTGCCATGGCAGAGGAGACCTGATGCTAAATGATAGGAAGGCAGAGCAGAACTGCTGCTTAAATTCCAGAATAGAAATGGGAATCATCAATCTGGAATCAGGACAAGCCATTTCACTCAAAGGACTTTTGTTTTTTCCTTCTAGAAAGCTTAAAATACGTGCAAAGAAAAACTTAAAGTTCAGTTTTAGGTGTCAGCCTGGTCTTGGTGAAACCAGCAGTGTGCAAAGAGTTAAAAATGGAGCTGGTGAGGGGAGATCTGGGTTCAAAAGCAGTCCTGTGAATCATTAGCTATCCTGGAGGTCCACTGCCTTTGGAACTGAGACTTGCTGTCTTCCTGAATCCCAAATGAGGAATCACCTGCCCCAAAAGCGCATTAAACTGTTGCACTCTGGTGTTGTTTCAGACTTATGGATGAGCTCCCAGATTCAGTGCTGAGGTGGGATTCTCCTGGAAGCAGCTGCAGTAAGTGTACTTGCACCTGTACCCTATGGCTCTTCAGCCTCTTCCTAAACACAGTTCAATGTCTGACTCTGGGGGGGAGCAGAAGAGAAGTGAAAGTAACACAAATTGAACAAAGTCTTTGAAAAAAAAGACTTTTGCTCAGTCTGTGATGTATCCCATGGAGTGACATAAGGGATCTTGGCCATATGTAATCCAAGGTGTTGGGAAGCAGTGACTGTCTTGGAAACAGAAGTAGCTGTTAGTATGGAAATAGTAAGCAACTGTCTACCAAAGGTTTATTGCTCAGTGCTCAGAGTTTGAAAAAGCAAATGGATGCACAGTTTGTCTTGTCTTCTTTCTTCCTTCCCTGAAACACAAAAGTAACCCAAGGAAAACACCAAAGGTCAGTATCTATTTTTGATTTATTCCCTTATTTTCCTAGCACTTTTGTATTGGAATTATTGGAATGCAGTGTGTATTAGGTGAAATTTATTCATGATGTGTATACATATTTAATAAATCTTTCCTGCTGGGATTTGACCAGATGCTAATATCTGGTGTAGCACTCCAGTTTTAGGATACACTTGGGTCTTCAACTGAAAGAAAAGTTTGAACCCCCCATATGTTTTTCCTACTAGCATTATTTCTGCCTATTCAGTGGTTTCCCTGTTTTCTGAACCACTTGATGGAATAATGTTACTGTTGTTGGACTGTTTTGGGATGCAATCAGAAAAACAATAGTAGTATGTGAAGTAAAAAAAAAGTTGTATTTTTCCAAAGCATTCCCAGTCTAATATTTATGCAGATTAAAATAATACTGTTCAGAGTAATTAATACTTAAAGGGATATTTTGATCTATCAAAGACTTTTCTCTTTTACACAGAACTATCAATACTTGTTGATAAAATGTTTAATTTTTATCCTTGGATAGCTGTCAGTGCTGTGGGAATTAGTGCATGAACATAAAGTGATGGAGCACTTCAAGTCTGGCTTGTTTATCCAAGTCTGTCTTTTCCTTTTCTCCTCCCAAAAAGACAAGACATTGTCGGTTCTGTGTTTTGAGTGTGCCTTCAGCTGAAATTGTGTTGTCTCGTTTGGCAGCAGAGGATTGGCATCCGTGTTGGAATGAGATCCTTTCTGAACTTCTGGGGTTACACTCAGTGAAATTCACAGTCAAATCTGCTCTACAGGTGAAATAGCCAAGTTTCTGGCCTCTGTTTCTGGCTTAGCTTACGCTGAGAAGCCAAAGTATCAAGTGCTGAAGAAAATCCTGCTGGATGGCCTGGAGTCAAGTGGGATGCGCTACGACGGCCCTCTGGAATTTTCTGCGGCAGCAGCGTACACACGGAATCACCGTGCTGCTAAGGTGCCCAGAGTGAGTGAGACAGCTGTGGGATTATTTCTGACAGCTCCTGCCCATTGCCTTCCCTCTTGGAGAGGAGGAAATAGTTAAAGCTCTCAAAATGAGACTGACACAGCAGTTCTTCTGTTTTAAATGCACCATGTTTGTTAATTCCTGTTTCCCCGGCTTTGCTAAAAAGTGGAATGTCAACCCTCAAGGAGGAAGAGCTGCCATGAGTCCTTTTGACCCACAGGCTCTCACTTCAAAGCAGTAGGTCTGTGGAGAATGATTTACTTTCAGGATAATGGGGAAGTCAAGGACTTTATTCGCTAACATCTTGAAGACAAGCCTGAATGCCAGGATTTTCCTTCGTCCCAGATTAAAAGCAAAGTTACTTTTATTAGTGACAGCGTTTAATTCATTTTCTTGCTTTCAGGCTGTTCTTTGTCATTTGCCTTTATCCTCCTGCAGCCCCAGTGTGGAGATGTTCCTGTGGCTTTAGCTGTGCTGTTGGTGTGCACTGGCACAGAATTTTCCAAGTGACAGCTCTCCTGTGCTATTTTCCTCCAGTGCTCTAAGTTAATAAAGCCCAGCTTCCCTAAGCAGAGAGGGAGGTAATTAGCAGTTTTGCTGGGAAATGTCAGTCCTGTTGTTTTTGTGAAAGTGCCCGTATGCAGCAGCCCCGTGCGGGGCTCTGGGGCGTGTGCAATAAGGCAGGGTCAGGGTCCCATACATTTTTAATATTCCTGATGAACTTTGGACCATCACAAGTGTACGTGAGCCAAGAATGCAGGATGCAAACTAATGTGACTGATAGGCTGCGAGATGAATGGTGATTCAAGTATCAGTGCACAGATGGTTCTGATTTGCTGAGTTTTGTAGCTGCTGCAACTGAAGACATAAAATATCCTTCTAGTCATAAATTAGCTCTTTGGAAGCAAAACCTTGGCACCAAAGCTTTACAACCTTCAATTAGTAGGGAAAGAAGTATTTGAATGACTGTGGTATTGACATCTGTAGGCCTGCATAGTAATCATTCCTAATAGAAGAGAATATCTGTTTGAGGGGGTTTTGCATGGCTAATTAACCACCAGTGAGAATATGTAATTTTTTCATGATCTCCTGATTGTCACCTTTCTCTCATGATACAATTAGATTTTATTGTAGCAAGTGCCTCACAAACCAATTGTCAGCACTATTTACGTATTGTGGAAGGCAGAACAAAAGTTAATGTTTAATGAAAAGGTACTGGGTTTTGATCTTGGTAATTACAGATACATAGTTTAGCACTTCTATTGACTTTTCTGGTTTTACCCCCCCTTTTTTTTAATTTTAACAAAACCAAAAGCTATTTTGGTGACAGGACTTGTGTAGCTGTGATGGTGACCACTGTGCCCTCACTCATTTGAGAAGTTTTTTTAAGTTTGCACTGTTTTGTGAACTGACTCAGAGCATCAGGTACCTGTTAACTGATCTCCAGCTGATCCTGCTGGATCTCTGTTTCACAGGAGTCTTTGATTTCTCAGAGTCAGACACTAAATCGTAAATCTACTTCCTTTTTAAGCCTGGTCAAAGACTCAACAGTCTGTAGCATAAAAGATGATCCCAACCTTGCAGGCTGCAGGAGCTGCTGCAGCACTGGATATTTGCAGGTCACACCCCCCCCGGAAAATCCCTAGCTGAGGAGTTCAGCTATCACCATTCCTGTGTTGCAGGATTCAGTGGGATTGGGTTTGATGGCCAGGAACAGGATCAGAGGGAATGCCTGGGTGTTACTAAATCTTGGCACCTGTCAGCACTTTCTCAGGGAAATCTGTAATGCCGAGTGTCTCACTTCTTGGAACAGTGAGAACACCAGGATCACGTGTGTATTAATGCAGCCTGTTCCTTCAGCCAGTTCTGCTGCTGACACGAGCCAGTTTCCTCTAAACACTTGCTGCAAAACGGCTGCAGAAAGGCAGTTTTAGGGTTATTCAAAGGATTTAGGGAGTACTTAAATACAAGTATGGGAGGGCAGGTAACTGAACTCTCTTGAAATTTATTGTTGTTTTCAGAAAATGCAATGTTCCAGTGGCCTGGTGCACTTGGTGCTGCAGCCCTGACGGTGCTGAATGACAAGCAGGCTCTTCCCAGTGCATCTCTTCATGGCACTACCTGTAGTGGTCCTAGGCCTACACTCTTTTCATCTCAGCATTCCCTTTCCCTCTCTCCTTTTCTTCACCAAACACTTCTCCCATTGAAGATACAACCTCAGAATAGTGGGAGCCACTGCAAACAAGCCACTGTCTCCTCACTTGTTGCTTGTGAACAGGATCTGACTCCAGCTGATCTGTCTGATTCCTCCTGTACCAGTTTGGTACACAGGAAATTGGGGGATTTGGGGTTAATACCCCTCTGAAGAGCAGTGATCACCTGTAACAGAGGCTCCTGTAGCACCAGCTCCTTGATGATGTGAAGAGGATTGCACGGACTTTAGGATATTGCTCCCTGTATAGAATCTCAATCTAATCTTGAGGTGGGATAAGAAGTGTAGCGGTGGCTATATCCTGATTCTTGGGTCCAATTGCACACCAAAGATAGGTGATAAAATATTATTTGCATTAATTCCCATATTTGTTTACCACATTTTTGGCTCTGGATAAATACTTTCAGCTTTTCCTCCTACAGTGAAAGTGCTGATGTTGGGGCAAAAGGAAAGTGAGGTGAAAGTGCGTGGAAAGCCAGATTACTGCTTGCTTGATCTTGTAGAAATCAGACTAAAATATAATTGCATTAATACCAACCTGTACTTTCATTAGGATGAAATATTGTCATTTTTAGATGTAAACACACTTACTTTCACTTTTGTAACTTTAATTTACAACTTGGTTTTGCTCTAAGTCCTGTTTGGAAAGTGATGCGGTTGTTTAAGGTGTGTATATATGATGAAGATTATTATTTTTCTGTGTGAGATCTGGGCTTTTTTTCACTCTACAAAATGCTTACTGTGCACCCCAGGTTCGCCTCCCAAAGCTTCCACCGAAACCAGCTCAGCAGAAGGGAAAAAAGCCAGAAGGTGAAGAACCTGTCTGTCAAAATGTGTGTGTGGGGGTGACAGGCACACAGCTCCTGGGAGAAGGAAAGCCGAAAACACGGAACAGGAGGCCTCCCCAGGCAGAGTTGAAGCAGGTGAGGATTTGGGCACTGCAGCAGCACCCAGATCTCCCTGTTCATTAGCTCCATGTCTGTCTCTTGGGCTGGGTGAGGAGGAAGAGGGCTGGAAAAGAGCCAAGGGCTCTGTCACAAACTCCAGGAGCTGGCAGATGCTTGCTGGTTTCCAGTATTCCAAACAGGAACCTGAGTCTCTGGTAGCCCAGGGCATAAGTGCCAGGAGGGCAGTGCCTGACCTGCCCCAAACCTGGCACCTCCAAGTGCTGGATCAGGACGAGGGATAACTCTGTACTTACTGAATTCCTTTCAGCACACAGAGTTCCTGTCTGTACCTCAGTGGGCTCCCTTGCCCAGGCCTTCCCAAAAACCAGTGCAGCAGAAGGAAGACATGGGGCATGAGGACCACTCCAGCTGCCTGAGCAGGCCCCACACCCGGGGAACACGCCGGCAGTTCCATGTGGAAGAGAAGCCACTTCGATTTTACACGACATGTCAGGAACCTGAGCACCCAAAAAAGGTGAGGGGTTTGGTGTTACCATAGAACAGTCACAGTGCCTTGAGAAGGAAAGATCAGCTTTTCTAAAAACAAGAATTCCAAAAACCCCTTGAAGGCTCAACTTACACGTATGCAAACTCTGTTTGCCACAAACACTAAAGGTTTGTGGCTAATTGCCTGTATGTACTATTGGCCAGCTACCACTGCAGTTTGTGTAGGTGCAGAGCAAAGCCCTGCACATGGATGCAGATTGTAATTTCCCAACTCTTCTATCATCTCCCTCTGTGGACCCTGTTGTTTGCTTGGTAGAAACTTCATTTAGTAGTTTCCTTCTGTGTAGTGGAAAACTTCATAGTGCTTATTACTTAAGTCCTTAAATTCTGAGTTTTACATCAGAGGATTTTAGCAGTTAACAAACTCACCTTGAATAGTATTGTTAATTTAGTGCATAAAAGGGCTGAATTAATAGTTTCCATCTTACTCTTCAACTGTACAGGAAAAAAATGAAAAAATTAATCTGAACCATGTTGATCTCACTGATCACCCTGTGCTCCTGTTCTCTGGAGCTCTGGTGTACTTTAGTGAGGGGATTCCACTCTGGTTTTCTTTCATATAAACAAATAGCTTGGTTAAATGAGGACAGTTTCTAATGAGCACAAAAATGGAACTTGAAAGGTAGCTTTATGATTAACCCAAAATTCTTTGCTTCAAGCAGTCTGATCATCACTGCCTGGAGACTCCGGTACAAGCTGGGAGAGGGAAGCAGCAAAAGCACAGCTGTACCTGAGAGCACCAGGCAGGACAGTGGTGAGCAGAACCATCCTGGGAGATGTTTTGGCTGCCAGCAGGGGAGATGGAGTCTGACAAGTCTTTGAAATAGGAAAACATTCCAGTGTTACTTCCTGGTGCTCAAATGTAAAGTTTTTGCAGAAAAGGGACCAATCACTGGGCTGGTGGTTAGATTATATTTGTGTTTGGATTTAGTTTTTCTAATGGAAAAGCTGCTATTCCAATAGGATTAAACATGCTGTTTCTATGTAGAACCATTCTGTGGTATTCTCTGAATATTCTGCATAATACGAGGGACTTTAAATGGGTGTCACATAGCATTTAAGCCATTCAAATTAGAAAGTGGAGAAGGAAAAAAGGCAGGATTCTCTTAGCTTCATTTTACAGAATTCCTCTCATGTAATTCAGGAGCTTGGTAATGGAAAGCTCTGTAGGAAACCAAAGCTGTCCCTGATGCTAAGGGACAGTGGAAAAGAGAATCAAGTCTTGGCTAAGTGAGAAGTGGGATTGTGGTGTTTGGGGATCTCTTTCAGAGGTGGAGGCTGGCCAAGGACAGCACTGCTACTCAAGATATAGAACAGCCCACGCACTCCTGGCCACCCAGAATAAGCCCCACTCTATAAGTTTTTCCTTGTGATGGGCAGAAGTTCAGCTTCACTGTGAAATGCAAAACTTACACAAATCAAACCAGCACATTCACACTTAAAATCATGTCTTGAGTTTCCAGGATAAACCTTTATTAGCAGGAACACAGGAAAGACTGAATATATTAAATATTTTTGGAAACAAGTGAAAGATAGAGAAGAATTTCAGCTGTAGACTTCAACAGTAAATAGAGATATGTCTCTTTAGGAGGTGTTTAACCATGCCTTATCTTACACACTTAACATAAAATATCCATACAAGTGCAAATTCCAGAGGTAAGACTCTGTAAGAATTGTAATGCTTTCTCTAGGATAACTTAAATATCTCAATGGCATCTCTGATTTTTTGATTCACATTTCACTTCATACTAGCTTTATAATCACAGTTTTTTTTCCCCTGCAGGAAGACACTGCAAGAAAGGTGCCACCATTTGACCCCTACAGAATACTCTCAGAATCTCAAAAGAAACACAGTCACCTTGTAACTCCAGTTCCTGCAGCAGCATCCCAGGCTGGTGCTGACACCACTCGTCCCTCTCTCTCTGTTGTGTTTAGGTTGGCATTTGCTGATGAAACCTACCCCTACGCTGCAGCTGTTCTGGTGCTTCTGCTGCTCATTGTCCTGTCCTTGTATCTGCTTTGATATTCCTATTCCTGTGTCTTCAGTGAGAGTGCAGTGGTACTCCCACCATGCAGTTTTTTCCTAGAGTTTCTTCATTGAAGATTTCAGTGTCAGGGGCTTGAAAAAGAAGTTTTTAAATAATCCTGTCAGTACATGCGTTGTACAGGCAAGTTCTCATCTGCACTCAATAGTTATGGATTCTCTGAACTATTTGTGTTGGCTTCTGTTATAAATGTTGGGATTATTTTTGTTGTTTGTAATGGAACCTTTTGTTACAGCATTAAAAAAGTATCATTAAATACAATGGAGTGTGGTCTTTAACTACCCTTGCATTACTGTGGGGCTGTCTTTATACTGTGTCAGAAAACCTTTAGTTAAACACTGACACATTTGCTTTTTCCACTCTAGTTCACCCCTACTCCTTGGATTTCCTTACCTTATTACAATAGGGACATTCACCAAAGATGATGTTAAAACTCTGTCTGCTGGTAGGAAGGCCTTGTAGCCACTGCAACGCAAGAAGCGGGTTAAGTCACATTGGTTTCATCTCCAATCTAAGAAACATCTATTAATTACCAGAGTTCAGCTGATGAACATCTGACAGGGTGCATGCAAAGTCAGACGGTAGTTCCCTTTCCCAGAGGGCTCATGTAGGAATTGGGGGTGACAGGACACGTGACTGCCATAATGTTCCTTATGGGCTCTTGCTTAATGCAGAATTTAAGTGGACAGCGCTTGTTGACCAGAACATGCCAGCTGATGAGCAGTTTGTGCCATTGGTCACTTTACCTCATAGAGACACGTGTAGTGGAAGGGCTGCCCACAGCGAGGATCGTCACACACTTGGTCAGGCGCGCTGCCGTCCAGCCGATAGGCATAGCAGATCCCACACTCCTTGGCAAAATCCTGGAACACAGCAGCGCAGCTGAAAGGATGGGGTCGGCTGCTAACACACAAACAGCTTCACCTGTGTTTTTGCTTTTGCAGTTTTTGTTGGCTGGAATTACTATTTTTTGCCTTTAAGACATACATGTTTATGTCACAATGGCTTAGAGTGACACTGGGCTCCAGGTGTGCAAGACTTGACTGGGTTATATTTCATCCCCTTTCTGAATTTCATCTCATTCAACAAGCATTTTCATACTTTTGGGCACTTTTTATTTATTAGCCATTATGATTTGAGATTAGACACAAACCCTCAGTCAGATCTTAATTTAGAAGCTTCATGAGTGAAAGCAAAGCTCGTAATCCAGTGTTAAAGCATTGCCAAAAATTAGTTCCCAGTTTATTTAAAATGCACCAGTATTTGGATGGCCTCTTGTCCCCTCTAAGCAGCTCCACCTAATTAGAACTGAAGTCATCAACACCCATTACAGAATGTTTGGATTGTCCACATCTCATTAGCCACTCTAGAACTTCCTCTTTTAATAGTGGAACCTGTTATTAATGGCCCCACTGCTATGAAGGCTGCAGGGAAGTATGCGCCTCTAATCAAAGGTTAACAAGCTCTGACAACTGTTGCTTGAAGTTCAGAAGTCCTTGTGACAATGTATTAATCCAATTACCTCTCAAAAGTCCCTGATTGTCCCTGGCTCTTAGAAAGTGACCATTTAAATGTGACTTATTCAGCAATAACAACTGATCTTTAACCAAAACCAACTTACGCTTTTTTCCAACACAGCACGAGATGGAAAATCAATTTCTAGGAGCTCTCTCAGGTTTTGTAACAAACTGATTTCCGGATCCCTGCGGGTGGGAGAGGAGGAGAGAAAAATCCACATGAGGAATGGCAAACACCATTTGGGTTTGCAGCCTGCTTTACAGGGGACACTCACCACAAGTGCATGTTGTTGTTGAGTTTGGTTCTCAGAGGGTTCACTTCTGCAAACAACACAGCAATAATGACATCACCCCAGTGAACCTCCCAGGTTTCAGGCAGGGATTGGGATCAGACATCTGAGTCCAGGGGAGAAACAAGTGGAATTTGCTGCCTTACCGTGATCTGCTCCAAGGAAATAACACTCTGGAAGCATGTTTGGATGGCGAGGATCTACCTCTACAGTCACTGAGACATTGTTCCCTGTAAGTAGAACGCAAGGCCATGGGGAAGCTTTGCAGTCAAAAATTTGAAAAACTAACCATTTTTAAAAGCAGTTTTAAATTGGTTAACTCAGGCTGGGTTTTATTAGGATAAATAATAACAAAGCTGGGAGGTATCCAAATGATTGTACAAAATATCAGTATATATCAAGTATTTACATTTCCACAAACTGTAATTAAAAATAGAAACTGATTTAAAAAAAACTGTCAGGCCTGTGTTTCTTTTAGACTTGGCTTAACCTTTACACTTACTCATGTGTAAGTAAGTAAATAAACATAATCAACCCAAGCTAGATGACAAAATCCATCTAAAATCTTGGTGAAACTTTAAAGGTAGAGACATGTAACTTACTAATTCATCTTCGTCTTTTATAGTCAAAAAGAGAAGCCCAAACCCAATATTAAGCAGCAGAAGTCAGTCCCCTTCCCAGCAAATTCTAGGACCGAGACAACAACGCTGTATTTTGAAACAGCAAATATTTTACAAGACACCCCACCATCCCTGGAAGGGCTGTGTTCCTCAGAGGGAAGCAGCTCAGTGGTGCTCTGGATCCAGCTCCAAAACATCACAGCAGAGTCTCTTCTGAATAAGCCCAGGTGAAACCCAATCTTTTCTGTAATTAAAGCTGTGTTAGGCTTTCCATTCTGGAAGAGTTGGGAATGAATGAAATCAAAGTTCAGTGGTAGCTGAAGATTCTCTGTGCCTGACAACAAAAGGCTCAAAGCCCCGTCCTTCCTCTGCTCAGCTGCTCCAAGGCACTTTCTGAGGCTTTTCTTCCATTTTCCTTGGCCTGAGGCAAAGGGCAGCAGGACCAGGACAAAGCCCCCTGACTGCACACAAAGTGGTGTCTGACCCACATCATTCCAGCTACTTGCTGAACTTTTCCTGTCCTGCCCTCCAGCTCCTTCCTCCCTCCTTCTGCAGCTGTCAGGGACAACATGGGTCCAACTCTGTATTCTCACAGTTCTACAATTTGCTATTGGTGATGTGGATTTCAGCTAAAAATCAGCACTTTACTGGCAAAGATAACATCCCCCCAACATTTCCAGCCTCTGACAGTTGCAATTAGAACTCCTTATCTTATATAATTATAAAATTCCTTATCCTATGTATATTAAGCCCTTAAAATGCCAGACATCAGCATATAAACTGAGGTACATTTTCAGGTGTTAACAGGGAAGCCTTGTTTCCTCTCTTTTATTTCTCTGTCCTTTCCCCTTGCCTCCTTAAACCCCGTTTTTCCCCTCGAGCTGCACTCTAATATTCCTTCCACTCCGCGATAGTATGAATCTAAAGTTTAAAAATCTGGAATTTGTGATTGAGGTAAGGGCTTCACCTAAGCTGATTTTTTACAAATACTGATTTTTCTATGGTTACCATGCAAGTGCTCAGCTGTTGACAGTTCCATGTTCATAATTCACAAATACACAAGATTTTCCTGCAGAAATTTTCATTTATCTGACACAAGAAAGTTGTAATGAATTTCCCAAACAGGATCAGCATTCTCTTATGGCAAGTTATTTTTTTAATATGCAAAAGAGGAGTTCTGTCTTTGGTTTTAAGTGCTGCCTTTCCCAAACAAAGCAAAGATGGTGCAAAGAAGCACCATCTGATGAGACAAGCAAAACAAAACAGCTCCCTGAGTTTTACTTCTCAAATCCACTGTATCCCTTTAAATCTTTTCCTACCTATTGCAATTCTTCTGGTTGTAGCACTCCGTGTGGGATTTTCTGGCTCAAGCACCCATGTCTTCCCATCGATTTCATCAAGGGCATCCCAGAATTCCTTCAGCAACTCCAATGCTGCCAGGAACTGATTGTAAATGTCTATTAAGGAGTTCTAAGAAAACAAGAAATTTAAACAGATTTCATTGACTTTCCACCAGCAGCCTGAGAGAATATTTAAAAACCAGTTTATTCATTTAAGGAGTATTGAAATCCATGTGTGTGTCCCAGTTTATCATGATAGCATAAAACTTGTACTATCACCTAACAACCTCATCATTATCTCCAAATTAAGCAGTATAAAAACAGGTGCTTAAGATCAGCTTTCAAACCCTGTAAATAAGGCATGAAAAGGAGAAACCATCTAATAAGCAGAGGATTACACGTGGGGGATTTCAATATTTGAGAGTGGATTACAAGGAATCAGAAATATCTTTCATTGGACAGGACAATATACAGGACAGCAATGCAAAAGAAATCTTTTGAAATTATCAGTGGGCAAAAAGAAGTCACCATTTCCCCAGGAAAAGACTTCTGCAAGAGGAGAAAACGCTTGGTGGTCAAACGAACCCTTTGCAGGTACAGATACCCACTGAGGGATAGATTTCAGATATCTTGAGGTTCAAAAGAAAAAGCAAATTAAACATTCTGTTGTCAGACAGGTATTTTTCTATGAATTAAACAAAATACAGAAGGAATGGTTTCCTTTAATCTGTAGTGATTATATTCTTCCTTTCTCACCTGGACAAAGAGCAGCAACTTATCTGAGTGTTCTCAGATGAAGAAATAGAATTTTTCTAGGTAATAACTTTTTATATTTTGTGCATGTGTATTTTAGAAAGAAACGGCGTAGCTTGGAAATAAAACGCTACATTTTTTCCTGATGTTGTTAAA
The DNA here is from genome assembly GCA_013399835.1 of Leptocoma aspasia. Lineage (NCBI taxonomy): Eukaryota > Metazoa > Chordata > Aves > Passeriformes > Nectariniidae > Leptocoma > Leptocoma aspasia. The sequence goes on along the minus strand of VXAX01001541.1, from coordinate 945,346 downwards.
TTATATTAAAGTAGGAAAGCACCTCAGCAGAGAAGTGTGAATTCTGCCAATCTCAAAATGTAACGCTTATTATCTTTAAAAGCATTTTGTTACTTTTATAATACCTGAAGTGATATAATAGTGTCAGTCACTTAACCACATCTTAGAGTATAGTATCTTCATCTTAAGTACTATTATTTCCAGTATTTTAATAATTTACACACAGTCCTGAAATGTGATCTTTTGTGCTCTGATGACACTTAAATTAATAGCATAATTTTCTGGTACTTGCAACAGTTGTTTTCCATTTTGATTTTTTACATTTTTCTATATCACATACAGATAAATCCTCTAATAATCATTTTTATCTTTATCTTCTGGGAATTCAAAGGGTTTCACTAGAAAAAAGAAACATCAAGGGATTATAACCCACAGATAAGTTTTAAAATCCAATTAATTTTAATACTAATTGTAATTTTTCAATGATGTTCCTTAAAAAGGTAGTTAAATCTTTTTTTTTTCTACACTGTTCATTTGATCTTATTTGCATGCTTCACTGATGTTGCCAGCTGACTCCTGCTCTATACGTAAATACATCTATAGGTATTTGAAGACATCACCTGCTTGTCATGCAAACCATGAAAACTCCAAGATTCCTTTTTATTTGATTAACCAACTAATTTTTGGTCACTGCCCGGCCTTTTTACAACAGCCTGAGATCACACTTTTCTTTGGTCTAAATTACACCAAGACCTTTGTTAATAATGTCAAACAGCACAAACTCTGTTTCGTGGTCCCCCTTGTACAAATGAATTTCAATTTATGTGAAATATGTCAAAATTCTTTGGAAAACAAGACATTCATCATTCAGACTGTCAATGCTGCTCACCCTCGCTCACAAAGCCAAATTGGTTCCTCCAACCTCCATAAACTCACTGGCTTTGATGGGTCCCAGAAACTGTGATCCCAATGTCATCTCTGTGTTACCAGACTTCATGGATCCCACATCCATTTACACCACTGACTTTGTCCAGAGAAAATCAGATACTCTGGACCTCCCTGTCTCCAAGGAGAACACACCTTCTCTTTTATCAGGAAACTATCATGTGATTTTTCAACCTTTTTATTTCAAATTCTATCCTCTGCACTCTCATCTCCACCTCATCACCAGGACCTCCTCATGCCAATTCCTTTCTTCCTTCAATTCAAACATTCTCCCAAGTCCACCTTTACTGCCCATACACCATGCCCTCTAATCAAAGGAATAAGAAAGCATGAGAAAAAAATGTCACTCTACTCTTGGTTCTTATTTCTAGAGCCACAGAGGCTGGGGAGAATAAAGAGAAAATCTCAAGTCTGTGCCTGCCAAAAAACCAATGAAACCTTTCAGGAACTTCGAATAAGTGCTGTAACCTCTATGGCTGTTCTGCCAAATTTCAAGCATCTGCTCCAAATCCTGGATGAACTCAATAGTAATCAAATGGTAGTAAAAAAAGCTCTAATTAAGGTAAATACAGAACAATTGATTGCAAATTATTTTTCAAAAACAGATAAAAATCTTTATTCTGAGATTTTTTGGCTAAAATTCTTCCTAACACAAAATTTGCTTATCCAAAATTAAAACAACAAATCCCCCTAAATAGGAAGGTGAAATAGCCTAAACTATAGGTGCCATTACTTTCTTGCACATGAATTCATAAATAAAATACAATTTAATAAAGCAAACACTCATTAAATGGAAAAGGGATCACCTAAAGAATTTATGATTCCTTGGATTTGTTTGGAAACAGTTTCTCATCAACAGCAGTTTAACAATTTCCCCTCTCCTTAACAGAAATCAAGTCAAGACACAAGCCTGAAATCTTTATAAAGCATCTTGTCAACCGTCTCCATTGTCTGCATTTACAGCTGGTGCCTGTGAAGTTTCTTTGCCAAGAAAAAGCACAATTACAATGCTTTTTATTGTGTTTTCATCTAAATAACCCAAGAATAATCTCATTCCCACCACTCCACCTTCTGCACCTTGCATTCCTGTTTCCTTGCCGGCTGCTGCACGACCTCATTAGTCATTAATTTCCACTCCCGTGACCTTCATGTAGCCAGCCAGGTGGGCAGTGGTCAGTCTGGAAACCTTACCCTGATGTGAGACACCCTGATTTTGCAGAACTGCACTTCCAGCGTATGCTAAAATTGGAGACAGCACATTTATCTGGTTCTTTAGAAAAAGGCTGTAACAGAAATAAGTAGATGTTCTTGCACTTGTCATTGAGAAGCACTCTGCATTTATTTGGCACTTAGAACAGGAGCAGCAGCAGCAGCATTGCCCTTGGTGCTGATTTCTTACTACTCTAAAACGTCTCCTCTGAGCCAGAATCCACTGGCTGTTGCTGCTCATGCTGTGAGACACCTGCACTGGCTACTGGGCTTGTCATGACGCACAAAACCCCACCATCTTCAGCTTGACATTGTGTAAGTTATAATTATTCATCCAAATGAATATGTCAGAGCAGCAGCAGCAGACCTCTCATCAGAGCAAAAGAAAAATACATCAAAACATTATCAACCCAGCAGGAAGACAGGGACCATAAGGAAAATTACCCATTTTTAATATGGATGCCATAAAGCCATGTCTATTATTATACAGAAGGGAAAAAAAAAGAAGAAGAAGAAAAAAAAACCAACAACCCCTCAAGTTTAAAATCCATGAGCCTGAAATAGGCAGCAGCACACACAGGGGGTGGCAAAGAAAAATCAATTACCTGCAATCTATTTATATTTTCTTTCGTAGGAGTTTGTATTCTAATGGTGCCATTGCACCAATTTAGTTAAGCCTTGTCAATTTATATTTTAAAGGCGTAATATTAGAAGTTTAAGGCAAATTGGTACCAAAACACCACATTATTTCACTAGAGAAGAGGTACAGCCTGTTCTGTTCTTTTTCCCTTTTAGGAACCAAAATTTTCAGGCACTTGAATACCTGCTGAATTCTGCTACCAGTGGTGTTGCAGCATTATCTAAGCTTAACCCGTATTTTATCACGGTGTGAGGGCTGCTTGCTGCAGTGATTCCCACACATTTGGAAAATAAACACAATTTACACAATTACCAAAGCCATTTGTCCCCACAAGTGTTGGGTTCATGTCACCCACACACATAAGGTCAATTTGCAAAAACTGCTGTACAGCTAAAGCATTTCTGTCTGCTGGTATTTGGTTCAGGATTTAGAGAAGGCTCTCTGCAGCTGGAATTAGTCTCATGATTTCAAAACAGGCTCTTCACTTACACACAAACACCTTTTGTTCATGTTTTCAAATAGTCCCCCGGTAATTCTAACTGTAACAAGATTTTAAGCACCAGAGTGTTGTATTTTAAAGAGGATTTTTCCTTGGCTGTAGTGCCAGTATCAGTATATGAACCCCCATTTTTAACTTGTCAGGTTTTTCGAGAACATTTTATTAAAACACAAGACCATCTTTAAAATTACTAACAGTAAACAAAAGAAGCAGTCACTGTCAGGGATGCTTGAAATGTTGTTAATTTGAGGCAACATAAATTGCAAGGCTGTAAAATTAATAAAACACTGTTGAAAACATGTATTAATTTTGAGGTTAAAAACAACACTTGAAATCCTGGCCAGAGTGTAGGGACTCCAGTAAAATTTAAGGGAAAAACATTTATTTAAACTGTTCCAAACCATATCAGAGAATCAATACCTAAAATTACATAAATAAATAAATTTTTCATTTGCAGTGGTTGATTCTTGCAGTTATTTCCTCTCAGTATTAGTGGGTCTGAGGTGACACACAGAACCTTGAGCTCTGCATAAAAATTATATGCCCAGGTTAAACTCATCCTGCTGCAACCTCCCAGCCATGTTCCCTATGTAAGTTGTTATTTATTACTGGGTAGAAATCCCTGTGGGAGTTAAAATTATCAGGTGTAATCATTTATGTAAAAACTATTTTCCCAACTTAAATGAAATTAAATATAAATTATTTTCTACATATAATTCAAATTAACTTGTATCTGAATGGTCACATTTAAATTCATTTAATAAAGCACACATGCTCTCTTCAGGAATAAAGGTATATAAAATAATGTGAAAGACCCACAAAAAACAGTGCGGTTCTTCACTGTAGCAATATCAGTTAAACTAAGAAATCAGAATTCTATTAAATACTTTCCTATATTGCTTATAACTGGAAAAGTTTTATGAAGTTATGAAAACTCTATAGGATAACAAACTGGGGAAAACTCTACAGGATAACCAACTCCTTTTTTCAATGTCTGTCAACTTTAGAGGGTGTTTCTTTCTAGAAGACAATTTTTTCTACATTTCACTTCCTCGTCACTTTCCCACCATAATTCCTAGAGAATTTTCAGTCATATGAACAGCTTAAAAAAACCCCCAACCAGTACATACAACATGCAAGATTTATCTCATGGCAAGGAAGATATTTAAGGTACTATGATAAGGAATATGGAATTCAGTGCTATTACATTTTCATGAGCATGTACAGAAATAAAACACACAGAGAGAGAAAAGCTGGAGTTAAAAACCAAAGCCAACCCCTTGTTACCACCCCTCCATTGCATATGTATTTTTATTAAAAAAAGCTGCCTAGTCCAGTAGTTACCTGTGGCATCCAGGAAACAGCAAATGGAACAGGAAAATCCACAAGGCAATCTGGTGGTTCTGTGGGGTACTGAGGGAGGGAAAGAAAATACAGTTTGGGATTTTTTTCTTAGTGATTTAAAGTCAGACTGATACTCATCTGCCAAATTTGATAACAAAATATGAGCACTTCAAGCATCTTGAGAACTTGGCTGTGAGAGGAAACAGTATGTAAAGCATTTTCAGGAATAGTTATGAATGTTAATTATCATTTAAAGAAGAAAGCTACATGTAAATGTTTTATATATCGGTATTTAGTAAAGGCAGGAGAATCACAGTTTTCTGTTTCAGTAGTCGCAAAGGAACATTAAAGAAACCATAAAAAACAAAGCATGAAATATTTTTTTTTAATTTCTCCTCAATTATAAATACTGAAAAGCAAAGTTTAAAAATCAAACAACCCTTCCATGAATCAAGAACTAATTTTCATTTAAGCTGAACTATTTGTTCTGAACGGCAACATTTTGGTTTTTTAAAACTGAAAGTAATCTAGAGTACTTAACTATTTAGAAAAAGATGCGTGAACATAGACCCAAAATTAAAACAAACCCTCAATCCAAATTAAAAGATAATAGGAGAAAATTTTAAAAGGCTGTATCAAAAAAAAAAGAAGCTATAAAAGGTTTGATAACTCCATGACATCTTATTTTATTTCAGTTACAATCAAATGTGTGTGTCAGAATTTTTCTTTAGGAGAATTTAAGCAATTATTAAATACAATATTTATATTGGTTTTCTGAGCATGCAGCTAACTTTATCTAGAGAAAGCATTTTTATACCCCTTGCCAGATCATTCAGATAATTACCAAAGTGTCTTAATTACTACACAACAGGCAAATCCTTTCAGTGGCCTATTTGAAACCTTGGGCTCTGAAATGCTCCTGCACTGATCTTAATCAAAAAAAACCAGCGTAACAAAAATAAACACACTTTTATTAAAGTATGTTATCTAAAGAAATGCCTTCTCAAAAAATACTTCAGCCAAGTCTTCTCAAATGTAGTGTCTGTATGTATGAAGGCAAATCAAATCCCCATGTCAGTAAAACAATGTTTCACACACCAATTTTATCTGGCAAGTATAAATGCCAGACATAGCTCAAAAAGGACAAGCAATTGATCCTTCATCATCAAAAACACTTGAAAACAAAATGAAAAAAAAAGCAAAAGGATGATTACTTATTAAAACAGATAAGTCTGATAATCTAATCTTTTTATTACATACATCTTTAGTTGTTAGATGGTGCTTTCTTCTGCTATGAGGAGTATTCAGCTATTTTATTACTAGCAAAAAACCCCCTCAAGTTTGTACAAGGACAGAAAATGGGAATCTCCATTCCTCAGGACAGTGCTAAGTTAAGGCTGAACAGAACCAGCCAATGCACAAGTGTCAGTGTTTGACCATGGCTGCTGCTTGGGAAAAATGAATATTGCACTGTAATTTTTTTCTGCATTTGTATACTTTCAAACAGTTAAAATACTTTACTTCTGTTGTCCTAAGAGCAAGAAAACCTTAGGGCAACAGGCTGCACCTAATTTCTAGTGTCCCACAAAGAGTTGTATTTATCCCTTATAAACAACACAACGCGGTTCCTCTCTTTGCACATTAAATAGACCATAATTGTACTTCCTGATGGATTTTTTTCATCAGCGTATTTAATAATGGACTGACTAGCAAATTAATTATGCACTCATTACTCTCTGCATGTAGGACAGTTTTACTCTTTTTAAAAATTCACTTGAGCAACACTCATGCCCAAGCAGTATATTTTCCCCTCCAAAGGTAAAGCTTGTTCATGTTATGTAAGACTAAAAAACTCCCGGTTTGTAAAGGATTCCAGGATGCCCATGAAGGTGGGATTTAATCCTACAATACTGTGTCCCCCTCCTCATGCTTTCAAGATTATAACTTGAGATGATGGACCACAGACAGTCCCAAACAACAACTTCCAGACACTTTTAGATCCCTTTTTCCCCTGGACTGATTTTCTGAAGACAACAGTTATTGCCACGCAATTGTCACCACACAGCCTGGATAGTCAGTCTCTGATGAGATACTTATGCCTTGAAATGAGACATTCTATGAAGAAACGGTGTAATTTGAGTTCAGTGATAAGTATCAGGAAGAATTAAATTTTTTCGGTTTCTGCAAATACCATGGGTTTGATTTGCAAGTACTGTCAAAATGAGACATTTATTTAAACTAAAAAGAAATAATTTTTCTGACTGACTTCAGTTTTTCATAAATCTTTAAATCTCTGACTTTATACAGCAAGACTTGTTAATAACGAACCCAACATCCTCTAATTCTTGTTCTATGCACAGTCTCTGGACAGAGTGAGAATGAAGGAAAGTCTCCCAGATGGCTTTGTCTGTAATACAGTAAAATGACTGCAATATCAAAGTGTTTTTCATGTGATGCACAGATGCATCTTACAGATAACCATAATTCAATATTAATTTTAAATATAGTTAGTCTGAAAACTAAATTAAAAAATTTAACTGACCTATTACCTTGCAGAACAGACACACCAGCAAATAAGCCAACCCTCTAAAATCCTAATGAATTAAGAAAAATTGATATATTTCAAGGAAGCCTCAAGGTATTTTGTCCCACATCAATTTACCTTTGCATTTAACTTGAAAGTGATGAGATGCTGTCGACCACGAGAGTCTTCAGCTTTTAGCTTGACTGTGGTCAGCCCAGTGTCCACATAGGCCACTCTGGAAGAGAGAAGAAAACTCTCAGAGGCCTGCAAAAAGTGCAGTTTGGAAGGTTTGCAATACTCTGATTAGTCTGTTACAAATATTAATCAGAACGAGTCCTATATGCCAAGCATTTCTGCTGCTGCAGATTTACTGCTGTTAATACACCAGCCTAGTGCTTAATGCAGTCATATATCTCTGGGTTATTTACAACGTGTGTCAGGGCTCACGCTGTGGTCAGTGAGCACCGTGTTTCAGTTTTCCATCACCGGAACCTTTGACACACACAGCATGTTCCTGTCAGCCTCTACTTATGTACACATTAAACTTCCTGTCAAATCTTTGATCCATTTCTGCAGTTTCTTACTCTATGAGACTTTTATGCTCTTGATTTGCTTTTCTCTTCAATGAAGTTCTCTTTTATTATCAATACTATTATTGTGGGAAATTCAGTGCATATTGGTTCATATTCTGAAATCGATTTTCTGCAGAAAATTGTACCCAAACACATACAAAATGAGTTATTTATGATGATTTGCCTTCATTTCATGACAGTTTTACGCTGTATTCATGCACCCTAGCAAGCAGAAAGTACATACTAAATGAGAATAAGTTTTAAAACTTCTGACTCTTTACTTAAGATGTCACTGGTTCATGTCTCCCACCACAATGAAGATGGATACAATTATAAAATATATTGTTATCTACAGGTGGATTCTGCTTAGTAGCTTCAACAATTGCCAAAAAGGTTCAAACCTCCCTATATATTTACCAGTAAACTGGGTGTGTGGATATTTTGGCATTTTTACTATGTCATTCCAGTGTAAAGATAAAAAGCAGTCCAAGATAATTGCACAACTTATCACCCAGACTGATGGAAAAGCCTAACAGAGTTCAGAGAGAGCATCTGCTTGCTGGCCTAAGCAACATTTATTTTTTTTAAACCACTACATACTAGAAAAAGTCACACGGTTCTCTCAAGTGAAACTGGCAACAGATTTGTAAAGGCTTGTCGAAGAAAAAGCAGATGTACACTAAAGGGTTGCACATCCCTAGGAAGGAAGTGAAAAGAAGAAAATTGTCTACATAAATGAAATAGCCTCAATAGGAGGGAACTGAAAAATACAGATGGAAAAAAGTAGTAGTGGTAGTAAGAAGGGAGAGAGAGATTATTTTATGTTTAATGCTGATTAATGCAATATTAAAGAGACCTGCAGATTTCTGGGAGTATTTTTCTACAACAGCTGAAAGAAAGACAAGTCTTGATAAAAGTGTAATTCAACTGGAACCAGTTAAACTTGATATACTTAGAAAGAATAAGAGGATTCTTCCTCTAACTGGGGAAAAAAAATCATTACTCCTGCTTTGTTCCTACTTTACCTCAAAAGCGTATCAGAATTTTATAAAGATGAGAAACTACCACTATACCACCCCTCCATCTACTGCCTCCTGGGCTGGTGAATTCCTAATGCAGCAGCTAAAGCCCAGCATGGATACTGCAGTGAAAAATGCAGCAGGGTCCACACCAAAGCACAACTGGTGCCTGCAGCACTGTGCTGCAAAGACCTACAGCAAAGGAAAACAGAAAAATTAAAGGGATGCTACCAAGGTGTCTGGGATTTTACCTGTTCTGGCATTCATCTTGTTTGGACCACTTCAATCTTGATTTATAAGAAAAGTATGGATTCTTTTAGTTTAAAGTCGCACTTTTTGTACAAACACATAAGGAATTGGACATAGGTGATATTTCACTTATACAGGCTTTTATTCCTCTGTAGGCTCCATCCTTTTATCACAGGAGAAAAAAAAAAAGGAATAAAAGGAATCAGCATAAAGACAGAAAGCCTAAGGTAAATCTCTGAAGTCCAGCATGACACACAAATGACTGAGAGCACAGGACCAGGCAGGATTCCCTGGAAATGGAGAAGGCAAGAGAAGATACTTTGTATGAAATAAATGGGAAAGAATCAAGCTTTGAGGTTTGAGACAACATGGACTTAAAGAGATACTGGCAACCTCTTTGAATCCCCATGAGGGTTATAAGAATCCTACAGGTGTTTTATAGTCAATAATTTGCCTTCCCAGGACACTGTCACTGACTCAACCAGCTTGATTAAGGGGAAATATTAGAAGAGCCTTTCCTATAACTTTACTCCTGCAATAGCATCTCTCTCTCCCCAATCTAAATCTTTCAGTTTTTCAGTTGGATTTGGGTCCAGTCAGCTTCCAGCATGACCCAAAACTTGCTAGGAATGAGTAAATCTAGGGTACACAACAAGCAAGGGTTTTTCCTAAGAAAAGTTCTTAAATAAAGCTCAAGCTGTGAGCAGTGATTGCTCCTCACTGCCAGCAACAAACACAGGCAGTTCTGCTGAAAGATTATTGCAGGATGTTCTTAACTGCCATGCAAATAAAGCATCACCTATAACTCAAAATTAGTCTCAGTTAAGAGGCTTTCTTAGAGAGTCAGTTTAGTTAAAAGCACTCTAAAATCAAAGGTGTGACTTCACATTGCCTGTCCAGGTTATTCTCTTTCCAAGTCAGAATAAACCCAATGTGATTCCCTATGTGCAGTGTAGTCCTTTGATTAATGACTGACTTCCCCAACCCTTCTTCAAGACTTTGGGGTTGTGTGTTGTTTTGGTTTTTTTTTTTTGTTGTTTGTTTTGTTTGGTTGGTGCTTTGGTTTTTTTATCCATTTTGGGAGAGCGAACATAATTGAAAATTTATTTCCCACATGTTTAAGAAATTTTATCTGATATTCTCAGACTTGAGTCTGTGAAATTTAAGTAGAGTATGGCACAATTACATATTAACAATGGCAATCACTGACAAAAACTTCAGCTGATTTCTCAAGGGTATTTTAAATCTTTAAATAAAAGTGGGACTTCAAATACCCACTGTTAATCACATGTTGTTTATCTATATAGAAATCAGATGGGAAAACTCAAAACTTTTCTTACACCTTCTTTATTTCATTTAGCACAATATACACTTGTTAAAGTTTTGGGTTGAGAGTTTTTCACATTCTCCCTTCCACTCATTAATTTTTTGGGTAGAATTACCTTTCTGTGGGAAAAATAATAAATTCCTCTAAGAAGATCCTTGTGCTGTAAAGAACAGGTTCTTTAAAAATTATTATTCTAATTCTAAAAAAAGTATGAAATGTTTGTATGAAAACATAAAGGTAAAAAACAATCGATCAACCATAATCTATATGATTAGTCACAACCAGCTGTACAAAATAGAGGAAAAGAGAAGTATAAATATTACCATTAAATACGTTTAATATACCTGTAGTTTATAGGCCAAAGAAAAAATTACTTCTTAGTAGCGTATCACCTTTCAGCTCAGTTATTTGAGACTGAAAATATCCCTGCAGTTGATACAGGTTTGTTGGGTGTTTTTAATTTAAAAACAAGGCAAAATCTGTTTCTGAATAGGGTAAATGAACAGAACAAGTACATTTGATACTTTCAACTCACAAATACAAAAGAGGAACAGATATTCTAAATATGATGTTTGGTAAGAACTAAAATAATCATACTTATTCCAGCCCAGTATTTCTAGATCTTTGACAAGACAGGAGTAGTATTCTGGAGACCGTGGGATGTGCAGGTCTTGTGTGTTCTTTAAAGCAATTTCCTGTTTAAAAGAACATTAAAAACATCATTAAGAGCAATTTCAATATTTTTGCATTTATGTAGCCATGTGATTTTTGCAATTCATTCAGAAATATTAAGCTTATGTAAAATTAACTGTACACTGCATTTGTTTTGTTATAGCCTCCAGCTAAAGCAGACAAAGAAGCTGTTGGTAAATTACTTCAGATACTGGTAATGAAAACATCTGCAATTTTAAAAAAACCCACAGATGTTGACAACAGAGTCTTCAGATGCAAATATCAAACGTGCCTCTTTTTCAGATAATAAATTTGAAGTCAAGCATCTTGACTGAAAGAACATTTCAAAAGAAGGTTCTATTAAGCCCACAGCTGTCTCCTGGGCTCCACTGCCACAAAAGACAACACATCTATGATATTCCCCATATTTTATATATATACATATATATATATATATGTATAAACTTTATATAGCAATCAAAAAACAAAATCAGTTTCTCAGTTTTAACATCACAGGATCCCTTGGAGTAANATTATGGTTACAGAACACATACATTTATGACATTTAGAAAAAAAAAATTAATAATTTTAAATAAAATAAATTTAAATGAAAATATAATTTATAAGACAAGTTTAACAATCATTTCTGCCCAATTCTCCCACACCGTTGTCAGTGTTTTCATTCTCTGCAGTAACTGAGGATCACTATTTTGCTATTTTGAATGAATGATACTTTCACTGCATTCTCATTTTCTGAGTGCTTGTGTATGTAGGCAAATAGATTGGAATAACTATTGTAAAGTATTCCAAAATAGAAATTCTTATTTAGGCTTATTCCAAGCATAGCAGAGCAGCGGTGTAATGCCAGGAGGAGCTTCTACTGCGGTTTTGAAGAATACTTCCTGTGTTTTATTCCTAAAGTAAAGTAATTTGGATGAAGTATCCATCAGCAAGAATGCTCATAGAATAAAGTTTTACTAATAGATATGAATTCCCAGTTTCATGTTTATTAAAGGGTTTGCTACTCTTCAACCCCAGACCCGAAAAACTTTTAAAAGAAGAATAAACAGCAGCCTCTGAAATATTAGGAAAAAAAAATAAAAAAAACTTTTGTGCATTTATTTGTCAAATTGTTAGACAGGTGAAAGCACCTTCAGCAATCCACTGACTGTATAACCCATTGTACAATTACAAGCCTGCTTTACCATCTAGTCAATAACAGGAGTTCTAAAAAAATCACGGCAAAGAGGATGGCTCTACTCTGAGATCCCTTACTGGGATTTTAAATTTTCTATAGCACTCCAACTTCCAAAGAATACAGTCACTTAAAATCCTAAAGGATATTTATACAGCTATTACATGAACAGTATACATACAAAATCACCTCTTCTTAAAAAAAAAAAAAAGCTATAAATCTATGGAACAGTAATCTGTAAAAAACTGAAAGTGAAGCCCAAATCTCTAAGAGCATCCCATGTCCCACACATATATATATTCTGCCACTTACCAAAACAGTTTTCAGCTCCACCATAAAGCTGACAAGATCTGGGCAGTTGTGCAGCCTCTGGAGCAAAGAGAGGATTAGTTAATGTTCTGCAACTCATGACTTCTGGTGGTTCAGCCCAACTGTTTTTCTGGTATTGTCAAATCAAAGACAAAAAAGACCAAGTGTATACCACACGTTTAAATTTTCCAATTACAGAAGAGAACTTCCAGGAAACTTAACCGAGAATGAAACATCCCCTGGCATCTCTCATTTATGTATTTATGAAACCACATCCATGAGATACAGTGTCTCAACCAACACCAGTGGCAAAGGCTCGTCCTTGGAAACAAAGTATTCTTTGTGACTCAAAGGCTGCTGTATCCTCACTCCAAAGCTTCCTTTGGATACTGAGATGCAATTCAGATCCCAAGAACGAACTGAGTCTATTAATAATTAAAGTGAATTCTCTCCTTTGCATTATGAACAACTTGTAAAAAAGTAAATACATTTTTAAAAAAAACACAAAATCTGTTTCTAATTGAGAGAGTAGAGAAAGATTCCAGTAAAATATCATCATTTAATAAAAATTGTTCTAGCCTGACCTCAAAAAAAAAAGAATAGAAGTTGAATAAAAATAAATATTTACTAAATTCCATCCATTTCTCATTATATTTACTTGTTAATCCTCAGGCATTTAAAAATAAATCTTGGCTCTACAATGAAAGGAAGGTTCTCTAACCCTTTTAGAATAGATGTATGAGCACAAGACATCATAATCATTATAAACAAAGATTTAAGACTGTTTAATAATAATATTTAAATAAGTAATTTTAAACTTGTATACCTGCTTTAAAATGTGCTGATATCCATGCAGGATCTTCTTCAGACGCCAGCTGCACTCTATCCTAGACAAACAGAGTTTTGTACAAATTTCAAATTCACAGTGCATGATTTTTAAAAGACAGCAGAAAGCCTTCTATACACAACAGCACAACAGCTTTTCTTGGAAAAAAACAAATGAAGGAAACAATACTTCAAAACTGCTTTGAGTTTCATGTTCAAAGTTACTTAAAACTTCCAAATGTCACTATGCCAAAGCCGATTAAAAATTAAGCATGAACCTGCAAAAGCTCATTCTGTGCTGACAACAACAACATAATTCTTGCAAGAGAGTGTAACTTCATAAAATACACTAATATTTAAAAGTGATAACCTGAAAATGTCAAAGTTACCTGTAATGCAGTTTTAATTACCCAACCTAGAACGTAATAGAGTTATGGAATACCACATCTGCTCCCAGTTTGGAGCGGGCTGGCCGAGGCAGAACCATGGAATACAAAGTTAAAGGCTCATCCATGTATGTGGATTAGCCTCTTTCACCCACTTCCCACAGACTGCTGGGATCAACACAGAAATAAAAACAGAGCTTTTAAAGAAAACTTGGGTCATACCAATTAATACATAGAAACAGCCAACAGAAAATGAAGCTTAAAAACTCTGTTAACCATCATTGCTTAAATTGCTTATATAATTGCTTAAATTTACAACTTCACACTGAATTTTCTGTTTCCCAAATGGTGACATATAAATGACCAATAAATATAAACTATATAAAAAAGATAATTTTTTCCCAAGTACATTGCTTCATACATGTAAATACAACCAATTAATTTCAACATGTTTCAAAGTTAATTAACAACAAAATATTTTGATATAGCCAATGCTTATTGTCAGCATTTATTAACACTGATGCTGTGCAATTTTGTTGCAAGGTTAAGCTGAAACCAGTGAGAATTAATTAATAAAACTGATATTGGAAAAAAAGAATAACTCCTTTCCATATCCATTTTTGCTTTTATCAAAATTAACTTTGTTACATCACACTTAGAAATTGCTATCATAAAAGTCTCTTACCTGGCATTTTTCAATTGCAAATCCACTGGTAGCAGTATCCTGATGTGGAAGTCTCTACCCTTGAAAAGAAGTATTTAGTTAATAAGAAGGTCAGAAAAGAAAAATATTAGACACTTGTGGGAATCACTCCCCATCAGATTAGGTACTAAGAAAGAAACTGTCTTTTCTGTCTTTCAGGAATATTATTCAGAATGTCTTTCCTTAGGGATAAAAAGCTGTATGAGTGACAGGTACAAATAATGTTGATTTTAACTCTGAAGTTGAAATACCCTTGACCTTTAATTCACAATATTCAGTAAAAACTCTTCAGTACATCACATTTCATAAAGCAAACATAACACCTTTCAGGAGAAAAATAAACCTTATCCAAATCTGGATGAGACCAAAACACATAATTTAATCCAAGTCATACTACTGTACATGAAAATTTGTCTTCAACTCCAGTAAAAGTCAAAACAGACGCTTATCATAAAAGTAACTACACTAAAAAGAACCTTGGGCACTGATCCACAGCATATTTCAGCAGTTTTACAAACTGTAAACAAAAGCAGCCCCAAGTACACAAATTTAGTTTTTTTCCTGTTAGTGCAATCCATATGGGGCAGCTTCTAAATCCCCCCTACTTGTATTTTCAGTCCTTACTGAGGTCCTCCTTCTACTTTCTTATGGGATGATCAAAATAAAACTGAAATAAAGAAAGTCAGTGAAGCCCCGAAGCAAAGGGGGCAGATAACTTATCTTAAAACTTTTATTCCAGATCCTATCCCAGCTCAGGACACCTTGAAGTTGGGAGTACTGGGTCTCCAGCACAAGCAAGGCATGGACATACTGGAGTTAATCCAGGGAGGAGCTCTGAAGGTGACCAA
The DNA here is from genome assembly GCA_013399835.1 of Leptocoma aspasia. NCBI lineage: Eukaryota > Metazoa > Chordata > Aves > Passeriformes > Nectariniidae > Leptocoma > Leptocoma aspasia. The sequence goes on along the minus strand of VXAX01001541.1, from coordinate 930,101 downwards.
GAGGTCAAAGCATCTCTCATGCCAGGAGAGTCTGAAGGAGCTTGGCCTATTTAGCTTGGAGTAAAGAGGGATCAGGGAAGACTAAAGAAAGTACAGCCAGATCTGAGTGACACACACTGACAGGTTACAGAAATACAGGAAATACCACCTAAATGGAATGACAAAAACCCCTCATTAATAGTTAAGGGAGGGATCAGAGACTGGAACAAGCCATTACACACTCTCCACCGTTGGAGATACTCACAACCCGACGGCAAATGGTCTAAAGCAACTACTAAAGGCAGAAGACTTCCAGAGGATCCTTCCAATCTCAATGTCAACTACATTTTTGACAACGCTAGTGGACACAGCCCATGTCTTTTGCCATCTATTTAGAGGAGTAAAGCCCCACGCTATTTCTAAATTAAAATACACTCGTTCAGAGCTCTGTGTATGCGATATTTTAAGGAGCCACAGCTGCACAAGGTCAGTGATGGCAAAGCCTGGGTTGGGAGCATGCTCCTCACTCTGCCTCAGGCGCTGTTCTGCGCCCCGCACCGTGCTTTCCACAGCCCGAAGGACAACGCAGCCGCTTCAGCTGAAGCCTCAAAAGCAAATGAAAGGAAAACACCCACCATCAGTTATTTACGTCAACTTTTACTACAGGCTATGAACGCGGGCACATTCAGCCTTGCCCCAAAACCACTTTTGTCAGGACAACTAACCCAGCCCAGAAGGCAGCAGGAATCCATTCCCCGGGCAAGCCCGCGGGACGGCGGCGGAATCCCCCAGGGCAGGGAAACGGCATTCCCCAATTCACAATCCCGGTGACTCAGCCAGGAACCCCGGCAAGGCGGGAAGCGCTTCCCCCTCAGACCCCGGCGCGGCACAGCGGAAAGTGGTCTCCCTCCCCAGATCCGGCAGGGTACTCAGCACCTCCCCCTCCGCCTCCGCCTCGGAGTAAGGTCCGCCGGCCAAGCGGCGCCCGGGCCGCGGTACCTGGGCAGTGACAAAGCCCTCATAGGCGGTGCCGTGGCAGTCCTGCGGCAGCAGCAGCGGGCAGTGCCGGAGCAGAGCCCGCGTCCCCGCCATGTTCCCGCCCGCAGCCGCCGCCGCCGCCGCCAGCGCCGCCATGATGCTTGTTTGCTTTCAATGAGTGTGNCCGCCGCCGTTCGAACGCGAGCCCCGCCCCCGCCGGCGGGCGGCGCACGCGCCTGAGGGGAAGGGAGGGACGGGCGGGCTCGTGAGGGGCGGGCGCGTGCCGCTAAGGGGAGGGCACCCGAGGAGAGGAGCGCACCTGAGGGGACAGTACACCTGAAAGGAGGGTTGTGTCGCTGAGGGGAACACACCTGAGGAGGGGGAAGCGCACCTGAGGGGAGGAACGCACTCGAGGAGTGAGGTGCGTGCCACTGAGAGGAGCGCACCTATGGAGAGGCGAACCGCCGAGGGGAGAAGCGCACCGCGCTGAGGAATGCGCACCCTCAAGGGAGGGTCTCGAAGGCGGGAAACCCTGAGGGGGATCCCCCCCGGCTTCCAGAGCTCCTGAGGAGAAGCTTCCAGAATCCCGAGGAGCAGCCCTGTCTTCTCCCACAGGGTTTCCCGCCACTTTGAGGAGCGTCTTTTCCAGAGTGCTGAAGGAGCACGGCTTCCCTAAAGCAGAGCTGAGGTTTCCTCGGTATCAGCACACCCTGAGGGGACTGAATTAAGTAAGGACTAGCTGTTGAGTAAGGATAACTATTAAATAAGGCTCACAGTAGTCAGCTGACTGTGTCATGGAGATTTTTGTGCCACCCAGGGCAAGGGGTTACTCGATTTATGCATTCTTCTCTAGGGGCCAACGTTTCCTGCCTTTTAGGGTCATAATAGCTCTTCTGCCCTCTCACACAGGTGCTCACACCTTCCTCTCTTTTCTGGTTGGGTTGCTGCCAGGACCTGGCAGCCACAGTATGTGGGAAAGCCTGAGGAGAGAAACTTAAAACTTTGGGGGTTTTTGCATGTGTTTCGTAAGGCATTGAAACTTTGCATATTGATGCTATGATGCTGAGGCTGAGCATCATGTAAGATCCAATTTCCATCCAAATAGGCATGTTTAAGAAAGAAAACACTGCTTTTTGCCTAATTAGATATATTTGAGCAAGAAAATATAGTTTTATGAAGAGATAGGTGACTTACCGCAGTCACCTAAGAGGTGTGTGGCACAAGCAACTGTACCTGTGGGACAGGAGGTGGGTTGAAAGAGAAATGAAGAAAACCACACAAATGTTTACATCTGCAGCTAAATCCTGTTCCCTTAGCTTGAGAGACCCATTCACAGGGATTGCATGGAAATAGAAGAGTCAAGAGCACAGAAATCCTTTGCAGCTTTATGTTGTTGTAGAGGCTATTGGAAATAGAGAATGCACTAGGAAGCAATAGATAGGTGAAAGAATCCCAAGATTTGACATGTAAACTCATAATGGTAAGATTTTCAGGATTATGTGCTACTAAATATATATTCTCACCACTCTTTAACTTATTTTTATACCTTGGAAGTGTCACTGGTGATTTCCAGACCTCCAGCAAACTATCAGTGTATCTTAGAAAGAAAGATTCAGTTCTGTGCAAGAATGTGGCTTTACTCACCCTTTTCTGCTCCAGAAAAACCTTGGACAATGCAAGCTTGTTACCAAGGCAAGAAACATTTTATAAACAGATGCACCATCAGGTTTCAAATGGTATTCAGCCCTTCTGTAGTTTGCTCTCCTGAAGCTGTTCCTGTGCATTTCACTACCCAGCATGGCTCACCACGAGCAGTTAATCCAGTGTTTCATAGCAATTTGTATCCCTCATGTTATCTATTAATTTAATTTCGACCAAAACATTTCTTCTCTTGAGCTGTTTTCTCTCAGTGTGCATAGCACTAGAAATTATCTTATTTAATTGTGAAGTAGCTCTGCACTTTACCAGATCCACTGGTTATTTCTTAATTGCATCAAGTGCAAAATTGAAGGCAGTGGTTTTTTTCTTCTTTTTTTGGCCATGCTTATCTGAGTCTCTGGCATTAAAAAAACGTCAAGTCCCTTTAGCCAAGTGCACTTATGGAGTAATGTATCTAAATAAAAATACTGTAAGATCAGAAGCATAAAATATTCTACTACTGGGACCCAGAAAACATTAATCATTATCTTGCACTGTATATACTGCACATTTTTAAACTTCGTAAAAAAATGCAATTACTTGAAGCATCATGTTACTTTGATCTGGCATGCAGACCAGCATTTTTAAAGCAGAAAAACTGAAAAACAAGATCAGTGAGAAGTTGGACAGCTCTGCTCCTCAAGGGAAGGGAGCCCTGATCTGATCTTTCAGCCACAGGCCACATATACCAATTTAATTACAATTACTGTTTACCAGAAGAATCATAATGGAGTATGTTATTAATTACTTGTCCATCCAAATATCATATTCAGCCAGTTAAGCCATCAATAAAATCATGACTCCAGTTGCAAAACAAGCAGTGTACAGAGCAAATACTTGAAAGCACCAAATTCTGGACTAAATTTTGTTAGTTAGGTTATCCCACAAACAGTCAGAAAGAAAGTGCATTCATTAGTCAGCATGCACATGGAACCACATTGAAATAATGTGGATTTTTTAAGAGCTGATTTTTTTTATTTATTTAAGGATGTTATGACAGGCAAGAAAATAACGGTGCATTGTTCTCCAGCATTAGTGTCTCCAACAAAAAACAATCCATTTGAACCCATGCAAAATTGCTAATACTGTTATTGCTGTCCTTTTTCATAACTCAGTGTCGTTTTATTCATCTCACCCCTAAGAAATGACCTTTTCTGTGGACATCCCCACCTTTTCCCACAAATCCCCTGAGTGACAAAATCTCATCCTAATCCCATTTCCATTTAGATGTTACAGGAAAGCATTGTAGACCTTGGAGGCACTAAGTAATCATAATGGAAAGATAATAATATGTTTATGAAATCTGGATTTTAGAATAGTAAATTGAAAAATTATGATAGTATTTCAAGCCACTGAAGGTCAATGTTACTAAGAGCAAAAACCCATCGATCAAGCGTTCTCAAACTTTTCTACTTTAGATTATTTTTTGATACAAAGCATCTCTATTTCAGAGAGCAGCACCTCTCTCCTGAGGTGATTTCTCATCTACCTAGCAGTCACACAATCTGGTGTTATAAACAGGATTTAGTATATTTTCCTACAAACAACTCTTTTTCTAGTGTGGCTTTATCTTTTAAGCAGACCTAAAAAAACAGAACAATTTCCCAGGCCTCTCCAAAGTGCACTATAGACCTCAGTTTAAAAGTTCCAGCCCTTATTAATTCTTAAAGGTAAAACAATATGTAAGAACTCATAACTAAATATACCAAAATACTACTTTGAGTATTGTGTAGTTGTAGTTTTTTTAAATAAAGGTAAATTTGCTTCCTTGTGTCTAAAAGCTACAAAGCTGTACATACAGAAAACCACTGAAACTTAATGGAGGTCCTAGACCAAAACAAGAAAAAATAACATTCCAGCCTTGTCCTCAGCTAGTGAAGGAGTTCTCCTCTCTTGAGCTTCAGTTTTCCACTGTTTTAAAGCACACCTCAGATTCACCAATAGCCATTTTTGGGACTCACTGAAGTTTTCTGTGACTAAAACAGCAAACTATGGTTGTTACCTGGAAAGGGTTTTATTGGACTGCTGCTCCCCCTGAAAGGCTGCCTGCTGCTGTCAAGGACTGTTGTGCTCTCCCCTTCCCCTGCTCTTGTCATTCCCGGCCCTGCAGCCTCTTCTGCCTTATGCCAACTCTGTTTCCCAATCAATGCCCTTGTACAATGGGCCAGTTTGGTCACTGACCAAAAATTAACATGTTTTTTTAAAATTCTTTTTAAGCTGGCCTGGTTTGCTGAAGCTGTGACAGAAACACTAGAGATGACGTGACGAAAGCATCAGGAGGGCATATCCACAGTCCAAACCACCCTTTTTGGAAGCAAGATGTTAGATCAGACAGTGGAAGAGCACACAGGTGAGAACCACCATCCTCCCAGGCCACAACCTCTTACTGGCACAGTTTTCACAGACACTTCTTTGTTTGCTTATCCCTGGAGTGACAGGACAAGGGAGAATGGCTTCAAAGTGGGACAGAGGAGGTTTAGATTAGGTGTTAGGAAGAAATTATTCCCTGTGACTGTAGTGAGGCCTAGGCATAGGTTGCCCAGAGAAGCTGTGGCTGCCCCACCCCTGGAATTATTCAATGCCAGATTGGACAAAGCTTGGAACAGCCTGAGATAGTGGAAGGTGTGCCTACTCATGACAGGTTTTGGAACTAGATGGTATTTAAGCTCCCTTCTAACACAAACCATTCTGTGATCCTATTTGCATAGAGTTGTCTTACACTCTACTTTTATTTCTGACTATTTAAAAACATTTTTCATTGTTAACAGCTCACAAACTCAGAGACTCTGGACACCTCCCTCATTACACTTCAGTACAAAGCAGTGCAGCTGTTCACGGAAGTGTCTAAGCAGCAAACGCCTCTGTTCTGATGATTTTGAAGGCAATCATTCTTCTGTATTTAAAGAACTTTAATATCATATCCAAACCAAGAGCAATGATTGATCTATTAACAGTATAAAATGATTAAGTAAGCATTGGCTATTTTAAAAATGTCTTGGGACTAGAGGGCTCTCAAAGCTCACGTTCATCTTTGTATTTATAGGCAAAGTCTTGGCACTCTTTTTGGCAGATGACCCAGCAAAATGACTGATGTACGAACATTAATGCATTCACATAAATTAACTCTGCACATAAAAAACACAGAGCCTTTAAGCCCAATTACATCTTCCCCAATTGTACAAATACTCCCTTTGCAGTCAGTGGCAGCTCAGGAAGATGAGGCCAATCCATATGTTATATTGATTGTGAAGGCACAAGAGTATGCAGTTAATCCCTTTCAAACCTTGCAGAGCACAAGCTCTTGGAGATCTTCCAGGCAGCCAGATGAAAGTTGCCTTTCAGAACCAGGGGCTGTGTGTTGTTAGAGATTCCAAAACATGCTGGGCCAAAATCTGGCCTTGCTTTTACCAGCGTAAAATGGAACTATTTCAAGAGATCTGTATTTGTGCACTGATATAAAACTGATCATTATCTTGCAAAAATGTGTATAATACTGACATGCTTTCCTCTTAATGGCCAAGAAAAGCAAAGATCAACAAATGAAAATGTTTTCTTCCAGCTAGGTGTTTTTTTAATACCTAAAACACGTCAGACAGTTTATGATAGTTTTTAGGGTCTTTTGTGCTCCTAATAGGTTCTACCTGAAGATAATTCAGATACCAGAGTGATGACTGATGTGTAAATCTTCCCAGGTAAGTCAAAAAAAGTAAGTTAAAAATTGCAAACCCACACATGACTCCTGTAGAGATATGGCTTGAAGCATCCAGAAGAGTCATTACAGATGAGAAACACCTTTCTGTAAAGCTAAAGGTTGAGTACCTTTAGATGCATTCACACTGCATTTCTGTCCATCAGCAGCTACCAAATCTGAGTATTTTGAACTTCCGGTGTTTCACCGGCGTGTTGGCACTGCCTGTTTGTGGGATTTTCTAACTACAATATACAGAACACAAGCCCATTTCCAGCATAACTCAGAATCCAGTGCAGAATCCTCAGATTTTACAGTGTAGCTGGATCATGCAAGTAACGCTGAGGTTGAAATGAGCCAGTTTACAAAATAAATGTATCTGTATGGTGTTGAAGTACATTGTTATGGTTAAGTTACAGCCCTAGTGCCCATTTTAAGTCAATGTTGTCTAGCAAAATAAAACGAAATTGCTATTATCAAAAATGAGGGAAGTCATTAAGACAGAACTGTATCACCAAGCAGCAGTTTCAATGTTTCTTCAACACACTTTAGAAAACTTGCATAATAAAAACAAATTTTGAAGCAAAACTAAGTATGTTCTTTTATAAATGTCACAGTGAAATAAGCATGAAAACCAAAAAGGACCTAACAAGTCACAGAAAAACCCCAGCCATTATCCACAAATAGCAGTTGATAAATTGGGGCAAATCCATTATTTGTCTTAGAAACAAAGGAGATAAAATTTTAAATTTAGACAGAACAATAAGTATTATGTGATCAGTGGTTTAAAAATTCATTGTAGATGCAGCTTATGAAGAAAGTTGCTATTTGTCTAGATCACTTCGTGAGCCAGAAGATGCAACTCCAGGGATTTTGCACTAAGCAAAAAGTTTAGATTATAGCACTTTATTCCATTTAACTTTATAACAGTTTTAAGTAAATGCCTAAGAGGAGCACAGACCACAAGAGTAGAGAATACTGTGCAGAAATTAGAAAGAAAAGAGGAAAATACATAATGTATGATGTAAAAAGAAACAGATAACGAAAATTAAAAGGATTTTACTAGAGGAAAACAATTCCATTTTATTGTAAAGCTCTAAATGAGTAAAATAAAGTCTTTGAATGTGAAGATGATTAAAAAGACAAAATCATTAGCTAAAGATATTTACAAGTTTAGACTTTCATTTTGATTGTAATTTTAATTAGCTGGACACTAGGGGGGATGAAAATGAAAGCCTACATCATCTACTTACTCTTTAAATTGCATTCCACCTTAATTTTCTGCTCTTCAGTTCTTAATTTTCTCTATTTTTGTTCTAACTAATCCGGTTATCAGAATAAAGTGATTTTCTCTCAGCCAGGTTTAACATTCAGTATTTGAGTCTGTGAACCAAAAGTTCATCCCACTGCTTCAATTTTTATTCTTTCAATAGCAGTAACTCTCCAGGAAACTTTTCCAGTCTTTTGTCTGTACAGCAGGGTGCTTTATGTACACATGACAGTTATGCAGCTAATAACAAAGGATTCTATTTTAAAAATAATTATGTTCCATTTACACAGTTTCCCATGAAATTTGCTCATAAAATGCAGGATGCACCAAAAGATTAAATGCCATTTTCCTGTTCATTAAAATCATTTTTCTAAATGTAACCCAGTTACTTGCCTTTTTGTCTTGAAGGAACAACATGTCCAAGGAGTAGTCAATTTAATCTTAAATAAAAGAACTTATTCCCTATGGGCTGTCTCTGCAGTGCACAGTTAACTCCCAGATTTGTGCCCATGTCTCAGGCCATGGGCAGACAGACACTCCTTGCATGAAAAGCTGCGCTCAAGCAGATCACATTGCCTTTTATGGAAAAGCTCTGGAAGCACAAATCCAGAGCTGAGGTGGCTGCTGCAGGTGCATAAGCAAGGCAGTCTATCACTGTGTGAGCATCCTCACTATCAAGCCTTAACTGCTTGAAGGATTCCTCAGTTCCTGCCTTGCCCTGAAGATGCTCTGTTATCAAGTCACGTGGGATTCTTCTGCAAGTTGACTTGTAAGACACCTAGTTGTGGAAAGGGTTTAAAGGGGCCATCAACACAATGGGGATTTCATCTGCACTGACCATAGAAGGTGTTCTGTCAAAGGGAGCAAAAGCTGTATTTCAGCCCTTAACCTTGCCAGGTTAGCTGGTTTGGGCTGAAAGTAGCTTACCCTGCAATTGTTCTCTTAAAGGTCAGCAGGAGAGCTAATATTACCTCAGTACATCCTTGTTCCTTTCTGAATAATTTCTTTCAGGAGAAATTCAGTCCTAAAAGATGTCTTATAGACCATTCTTATATTAGCTGGATAAAACTTAGAAAGGATAGTTTGATCTTGACAAGATAATTTTATCTCTGTTTCAAGCAATTGATTCACAGGCCTTCTTGCCATGTCTTCTTCTAAAGAAAGTGTGGATTCACTCAGGGCCATTTTGTAAGAGAGTTTCCACTGAGAGTATAAACAATCTTCAGCAAAGCCTACAAATAGCTCTCTGTACCTGCAAGTTCTTCTCATTTTAGTGCCATTTTAGCTCAGATCAGCCTTGTGCTTTTGAAGTGAATCTCTGGTTGTCCTGATGTTCTGTGCTTTGATTCACATCATGATGTGGTATTGAACCACATGAACCAAATTCCTTTTGGATTAAACTCAAGTGGAAAATGCTGAAAGGCATCTAATGCATTCCAGCTGCAAACGTCCAGTCAGTCTTTTAAACCCAGCTACAGCTTTAAAAAAAAAAACTTAAAAAAAGTGCCATGGATCTCACACCCTCATCACCACCTGCTCTGCAGATGGAAGTTTAAGGATAATCTACTTCAAATTCAGCACTTTTCTATTTGCAGTTTTACTTCTCTCTCTTTTATGGAAGTTGATGTTCATCATCTAGTCACTCTTTCCCAACTAATTCTAATAGGTTCAGAACTCTGTCAAGATACAGTTGTCTGTTCCCTGGGCAGAACAGCCAATTGCAAATGTTTTATTTAAAACCAAAGGTCCAATTACAAGACCAATTTATGATCTCAGTCGAGCCAATATATATCTGATCTAGTTCATTGACTTTAACCTGACTGCAGTAACTTTATTCCAGATTTGCTCATGTGTAATGAAATTGAGTTCAGACAATGGCTCTGATTATTACTTTTTAAAGAATTAACTAGTAATGTAAGTTGCAATACAGAGTCCTTCCACCTTTGGAACAAGGCTTCATAATTATCACTTGTGGGTCAAAAGCATACATCCAGTCCAACACTGCTTCAAGGACCAAAGTGCTTTAAAGATTTTGCTTAAGAAAGCACAAGGTGGACATGGCAAGACGTGAGGATATCAACAGCACCACCTGAAAATAAGGACAAAATTGTGATTTTTTTCCCCCCCCTGTTCATTCCCTTATAGAAATATAATAGTTTTCTAATGCATCATTAAATATCTGGTAGAAATCTGTATAAAGTTCGGGTTGGGTTTCTTTAAACACAGAGGAAAAAAATACACTCATTTCTTGGCCACTCTGCAGCATCTGGTTAAAAAACCCGAGTAGGCACATACGGCTTCCATAATGCACAGTACTACATAGTCATTTTCCAAATCAGAACTCAAAGTATGTCTTCAAGTTTTAGGTGTAGACTCCCCCTCAGATATTTAGGACTTATACCTTCTTTTCTCTGTTTTTTCAAGTTATTTAACTTTCTGCAATTTCCTTAATAATCACAGACAACTTAAAGATTTTTATTCAGTTCAGGGTTTTGATTTTAGGGAATTTCTGTTTGGTTGGTTTTTTTAACTTTATGCAGGGGAGTAGTTTAAATTTCCCTATTTCCTAGGGAAAAAAAAAAGGCAAAAAATTTTAAAGACAAGACAAACTCTGCCAGCAGGAGAATGCGGCAGTGATACTCTTCGGGGTTTTCCTAATCAGTCTAGTACTCTGGTTTCTGTGACAGCTACTTATGAATTGAGAATAAAGGAATAAATACTCCCCTTTTTAGACTTACTAGCTTAGACTAAGAGGGAGCCGAGACAGAAACTGCTGACTGCAAGAGCTGTGGATAAAGCACATACAGATTGAGCACAGGGTTAAACCAGGATTCAGTCGCTGACACTCAAATGACACTACATACCATACCTTAGATATATAGTATTAAATATATAAATACACATGCTAGAGCTAGAAGTGAAATACTTGACACTGACAAAATTGTCCTACCTGAGAATCAGAATCTATGCCTCAACCTGGCATAACTCTATCAACTTATGAGCTTATGCTGGCCCTGGGCTTAAGTCTGTCTTTGAGTGCTTGAAATTAGTTTCAGGTGCAGTAATCACAGAACAAAAACATGTGCAGGGACATAACTTTTTAAAGAAACAACAAAACTGAAACAGGTTTAGAGAATTATCCATCAAATTACATTTTTAAGAGTGGCTATTAAGATGTTGATGAAAGAATATAAGATGATGAGTCAGGGACACTAAAAGACCAAACACATGGTTCTACAAGATATTATACTGAGTAGTAAGAATTTTACTTTATAACCTAACGTGATTAAACAGCATACTGCTGAAAATGCAGATGTTATACAACTACAGTTAAAAAAAATGGTTTTTTAAAGATTTCTCTAATTAAATCATGAAAGATCACAAAGAAAATAGGGAGGAACTTTGCTAAGAGTACAGTCATATAGAAGGGCTGAGATTTAGGGCTGGTTGTTGAAGTTTTCTTTTTCAAACTCCATGGCCTTGAAGCTATTGAAAGCTTGAAAGATTTTTCTGGTGAAATTTTGCAATGTTAGAGTTATGTTGTACTACTCAATAATACGTGTGAACTGTTTGTAAGGAAGGTTTATTTTTAAGGAAAATCTGTTTTCATATTGACCTTGGATTCATATTTCTAAGGCAGCTAAAGCAAAAGGAACATTCCCAGCAGCGAAAATTCCTGCCAGAAATATAACACTCAAATATCAGTTAACATGTTTAAAAATGGCAGCGATAGTGATAGACAGAAAAAGCACAATAATTCACCAATTTTTCAAAACAGATATATTAATATACAATAAATTTTCAGCAAGGACAGCAGGATTTATCAAAATGTCATTTGTATATGGGATATTTTAATTTTAAAGTAATCCTGATTTCTTAGGCATTATACAAGAGACTTTTGTAACTAAAAGAAGTTTGAGCATTCTGTAACATTTTATAGGGTTACAAGCACATGTCAGTAAATATTCAAATAGTCCATAACATAGTGGAGATGGCAAACCATGCTTAATCTTAAAACATTCCAGTACCTGCAGAATTGTGTCTTCTGTATTCCAAAGATTTTACTTCTGCTGTTCAATCTGCTGCCATTATGTAGTGTATGAAGGAAGTGCTGAACCACAAGAAGTCATGGATGAATATGTTCAAGTATTCCATGCACACACTTAGATCCATTTGTACAGGGTCAAGTCTAGCTTTCTGTCACTATTTTCTCCTGTATAACTAAATTCCTCCAGGCTGAACAAAAAGTGCATTTCTGTTGAGTCTAATCTTCTTTCCCCTACAGAAAGTCCACATTCTGATTTGGAAGCTGAACTTCCTCACTGCCCAGCAGGTGAGTGGTAATTACTTGATTCCATGCTGTCCACACCCTTCAAAGTCTGTAACAAGATACTCCTAAAGATCAGATGTGGGTGGAATTGTGAAAAATGTTAATTCTTGCAAACCTCTTCTGAAAAGAGCTGAAGGAATAAATTCCTTATAGAGTTAGACTTGCCAGGCTCCTTGGCTGATAGTCCAAACTGAAAGCTCTCTTGTGTTTGGGAGTCTAAATGTGATCCCTTCACCTCCTGTTCTAGGGAACCACTGTAGGTTGTTTGCTTTATTCCTGTCTTTCTTATCTCTAAAGCTCTTGTAAGTTTGTTTGTTGTTTCAGCACAGTGACCATACTATTAACCCAGGCAGAAGTGTCTGAATTAACTCCAAATGATTGAGCCATCTGGAGAAGTTCAGTTTGTATTTAACTCCGAGAGTTAATTGGGTTTTATGTGGCAGAGCTGCTTTGGAAAGCTCATTAGGACCTATAGCAGTGTGATGTAGATTTAATGCACCCCTATGCATTGAAAACTCCATCAGACTCATTAACTGTGGTTTGTACATCCATTTTGGTAGATAAATTTGTTTAATCATATGGGTGGCTGTTAGTTTCTCTGGATATATTTACCACTGTGGCATTTCACACAATTTGCAAAACTATTGCTTCTTCTAATATCATAAACTATTTTAAGTAAGGAACTGAATTCCTTACTTACAATCCTTTAGAGATTGCATGTGTTATGCAGTCTTTCCCCATAGCTTTTGATTCTGGAACATTTTTTAAAATATTTTTTAAAATATTTTTTTAAATGTTTAGTCTTGAATTTTGTCTTAATTGAGGGAAACTAATTTTTTTTACAGACATGCATTTCAGTTGTTTTCCAAAGTTTGTAATTTAATTTTAGACATTTTTTCAATTATCAATGTAAATATTAATTGCTTTTGTAATATCCAAATTACTTGATACATTAATCTTGTAAAATTTATAGCAAGATATTCAACCTCCAAACAATTACATGGAACCCAAAGTGTTTTTAAAGTGATTTTTAAAAAATATTTTATGAGAATATTTGTTTTATACTTATCTAGACTGTATTTATTTAAAATTTTTTTGTAATCATGTTTTTATAGTCATTTTAAGAGAAAAATATTGGAAATTATTCTTACTTTCTCTAGTTTTTTTTATAAAGAAGGAACGACATTTTTATAGAAAAATAGACAAATCAGGAAAGGACATTGTCTTCCTCACAATACTTATAAGGCTCAATTAAAAAACAAACCCAGAATGAAATTGTTTTAGGCCTGCCTTCTGAATGTTTCATGAGTAGGATATTCACATCTTAAACATTCTGCATTGTCACATGTATGTTTAAAATATCCCTTAGTGGTCTTTCCATGTTACTGCTTTATAAAGGAAATATTACTGCTCCAATAAATTTGGGGGGAAAGATAAATATTTATTTGTCTTCTTTTTTCCCTAACTGACCAGAAATTTCCAGGAATTTCTGGCTGCAGTGAAATATGCCACAGATTTTAAATCCTTTGGGTTTATGACATGCAACAGTGTACATGATTTCTCTTTCTTTTCTCTTATTGTTTTACAGTTCTTCTCCCAGGAAAATTTGGGAGTGCTTCAACTGCTCTCAGGGTCAAGAGATTCCTTCCAGCATGAGGAACAAAGGTAGGTTCATATTCTCTATGAAATTCTGAATTTTGTCAAGATCCCATTTACTTATGACGCTTTATGATTGGGACAAGAGGGTTTTCAGTTAGAAAAAGTTCTCCCCAAAACAAATTTCCTGCTCCCATTCAAAAGCAGAGATCAAGGTCATGACAGCCTATGCTTCTCTCACATCTCAGTATGTTTTGACTCACATGGATCCTCAATAAAATTCTGGAGCTGATACACCTAAAGAAGGCATTTCTTCCTTTTTTGAGACAGCCCAAAATAGAAACCCCAACCATTTAAACAGAAGTTAATTGGAAAAATTACATGTGCTCAACATACATCATCCTAAAACATCTGATTTTTTTAAATCTATGGCAAATTTCAAGAACACTTTTACTGTCCTCCCTTCATTACCTCACTTGGATCATTTGTCTTTCAAAGGACTAGTAAACCTTAATTTGCTTTAGCAGTTTTGGATGGATTTTTATTGTTTCTTACCACAGCCTTTCAACTCTAGTAATTTGAAAACTAAATATGAACTGCAAAACTCAGTCAATCCTGTAGTATTCTTTTAATATCAATTTCTATATAATTAGCCCCCAAACTGTGTTCAATTACTGACAATTATTCTCATGCACTTTGAGGGACAACACTAATTTCACAGTTAGCAGCATTTAAAAGGAGGGTGATTCAAACACTCTATAAAAAAGCCCCTGTCTCAAGAGCTACAGAGCATTGTTGCAGACTTTGTGAGATAAAAAGGATTCCACTGGCACAATATCAGAACTCAGATTTTACAACCCCACACATGTGTACGTGATTCTGTCTGGCAGGTAGTTTGTGTCAGTATTCTTTAAATGCTAACTAGGCTTATTATAACTTTGGCTGTGCCTTTTAAAACCAATAAAATTATGGAAAAATCCATAGAAATTGATGCACCAGATAAAGACTAATGATTAAAGTTAAGTAATCGGGATGTCTTACATCCAGATTTTTTTCTCTTAGGTTGTCTTACAGATATTTGAAGCATCTCTCTTATAACTGTTACAAGGTGCCTTCCCTCACATTATAAAATCATGTTTTATGACATTCAGCTCATTTTGTGTCCCTATCCTATAGAATGCAGGGGGAAGGGATTGGTGATATCATGATGGCTCTATGGTAATGATGTACAGCTCCTGTTCCAGTGAGGTCACTGGAACTACCAGTCACTTTGTAGGGACAAATTATTTTTGTTATATCCATTTTGTTGTTGGGCTCTGATGGACCTTGTGACCACTGGAAATTCTATTTTTATATATGCATATTTAAAAGGTTATCAGTAGAGCCCAGAGCATCAACTGGGTAATCTTATTACAGAGTAGTAAATATCCAAATAAAGAAATAAATCAAATTACACCTTCCTCAAGTGAGAGTTACAAAATGGACCTAAGAAATATTGATAGGCAGCAGTCTTCAGAAGATCTTCTAAATTATCTCATAAGTGCTATGAAGTTTAAGCAGAGGAGACAAGGAAACAGAAGAGTTATTGTCAAAACAGCACAAGACACTTAACAACAAAAAGAGCAACCTTTTGTTGGTAAATGACAGCCAATCTTGGCTCAAGCGTATATCTCAATGATCTGAAGGAAAGTTACATGATAAATAAAATCATGTGCATCGTAATTTCCAAACACACTGAATAGCTGAAGAATAAAGACCGGTAACTAAATTCATGCAAAAGACAGATAAAAGGTTTTTACGGTTTAAAAGTAAATTTTGGGTAGAATCCTGCAAACACCAAGAAGTGTGTTGGTTTGTTCTTAAGATTCCATTCTTTATAGAAGGCTCTAATTTCAAGTGAAATGCTGATTTAAACCTTTAGATTAATGATTTTAATGTGAATCAAAACCAGCCCACAGTACTAAAGTACTTACAGGTTTTTGCAGTATTTTTTGTAGAGTTGGTTCAATTTTTTTCCAGAAAGTGGAGCAAGAGCTTCCTTCACCTTTATGGCATAGCAATGCCATCATAAGTCACCAGGAAAAGGTCAAAATTTTATACAACCCGAAGAGTCAATTACAGATCGTGCCAGTGACTACTTGGGTAAACATTAGGGACAAGATGAGAAGGTAACAATAAAAGAAAACTCCAAATCATGCTCAGAGAGCATCACTGGAAAAAAACAAGACCTAACGTGGGGGGAAAAGGTGACCAAAAGGCAATGGAGTCCCTGAAGGACACAAGTAAATGATGACTCATATGCTGAGTAGGACCTGTCTTTGGGGACAAAGGGGGAGTGTGCATGTGTGAACCCAGCTGGGAAAGGTGTGTTAAAATGTAGAAAAATCCAAAGCCTAGTGAAGGCTATAATTTTTTTTCTGCTGGCTTGGGAGGCTTTGAGTAATGATCCCATGGGTGACAGGAACAGCCTCAGAAGCTTTTGTGGATTAAGGAAAGGTAAGTTTTCTCCAGAATTCCACCATTTCTACAGGTACAGCACAAGAGAAGGTAAGACTTCTACAGGATTCTTGTATTTGTACAGGCAAAGGATTGAAAATCTCAATGCAGGTAATGACTGAACAGTCCACAACTTCACAGCAGTAGTTATCCTCTCTAAAGTGAATAACGGCTGTGAAAATTAGAGGCAAAAACTATTCATAAAAAAACATTGCAATGTTTCTGGTAAGAGCTTGTATAGTGTATCAAGTAAGGAAAAGGCATTTTAAAATTGGGTTTCACTTATCTAGCTAATTGCAATGATGTTTTTAGCATTGTAGATCTAAATAATTATGTGAATAATGTAATTTAAAACATTTTTAAAATATTTAATCCATTTGCACAAGAGATCACTGAAGATATTTTGTACTGAGTCACATAGCCTCGACAGACATTTTAAAATTGAGAAACAGAAACAGCAAAAGATACAATTCAGGTTTCCAAAATTGAGCAAAAGACAAAAGGTCTGGTTAAAACAATGAGGCACAGAATCTTATAGGGAAGACTGAATTGTATTGTAGGTTCACCTGCTTTTGTTTACCTATTGCAGAAATCCTGGTATGTACCAAACAATATGTACAGCAATATCCAGGCACAATATAGTGAGTTAATAATGGAGCTTCAGTCTTAACTGTGAATTCCCTTGCATTACTTGGTATATTGCTGATACAGATAGGGTTTTGTGGCTTAATTCGTGGCAGCACATAGGGTGTCAGCTGGAAATCCATTTTGTCGTTGTAGAACAATATACAGAATATAATAAACCCATTCCCACCTTCCCATTCTTTTCTTACAGTAGGAAGCCAACATTTAGAAACCCATAGCAAACAAACACCTGCTAAGCATAAATCACGAGCACAAACACAGTGCTGGACAAGTTCAGAGAGATACAATGGGAGAAAAATCCATGGAAAATCTTAATAGTCATTAGGAAAATCTAACATTTGTTTCACAAACTGACAGGTGGCTACTGAATTGACTTCAGAACAACCATAAAGAGAGAGCTGGTTATTATGCCAGTAAAACTTAAACAGCAGAGCTTTTTAATAAGCCACACTCTGTTAGGAGTACACTGAGGGAGCCCAAGCAGGAAAAAGCAATAATCACATCTAGCAATAACAAGAGGATCAACTAATATCCATCATAATTTCTCCCTGTTTTGCTTCTCCCTATTAGTATGACATATAGTAGAAGTAGAAGCAGCTTAACAAGATACTGAGCAAAACAGGTGCAGAAACTAAAGCATCTTCCATTTAGAGAGTCAGCATTTTTCTTTGAGAAAACCTCTGCGCACTGTGCAGGTTGAAGCCTGGGTTGCCCATTGCTTATACCCATTGTGTGATGTGTGCACTAGTTTATCTCTTCCTGCAGATTTTGGTTGTGACACACATAACACATGTGCCCATAAAGTTACCCAGAAAGGCACTGAAAAGGTTCAATATATGTCATGACAAGCATATTTCTTTGTTAATTCCATAAAGACAGTCTGGAGAAGCCAAGTCTCCTACAATTTTTGTGTCCGCTGTGGGGAGAAACCAGCACATTGCATGCTATCATTATCACAGAATTATGGTGCACTATGTAATACTTTCACTCTTGCCAGAGAATGATAGTGGAAATGGCATTGCCCCATTACTAATGCTTAATGTATGACCAATCAGAAGCTGAAAATCATATGGCCAGTGGCAGCTTATGCCATCCCATCAGTTCGTAAATTGGATGCAGTTTGTCAGATGGACACAATATCCCTCCACTGTAGGTGGTCTCTGTTTCATTAGGTTTCAGATTGATGGTAGTGAACAATAATCCAAAAGTGTGCAATAGGTACATCAACCTCATTTTTCATTAACAGTGCTTCCCAGACGTATTGGGAGCAGGTACAAAACATAGATTTTGTTTGGCTTACTTTGATCCGTGCAGAGACTATTGGGTATCTGACTTCGCTGTCGGAGGCTTATGGTTTCGGTTAGCAGAACCTGGTACAGCAACTGGATGAGGTGTTTTTGATATAATCTATTCATTTAGGTGTGATGCAGAAATAGTGGGTGGCAAAGCTGCTAATTTTTTTTTTAATGAAGTAATGAGCAACCAACAATTTATTTACATAAAAGACACTGCAGTTACTAGGGGACCTTTGTAAATTACGGGGTAGATACAAGAGTGGTAGTGACTTATTTTCTTTATTTCCCAAGAGATTAACAGAAATGTTGGTGCATTTTTGCGACTTCTAAAAGAAATTAAAAGACTGAAAGTCTTTGCTAGGGTCACTAAAATGACAAACAGACCAACTACAGCTGTATCTTACCCAGTTTTGACTTATAGGGATATGTTTTACTTCACAGTGAAATAAAATAGAATGCAGTGTTGTTCAAATAGTGAGTAATTGAAAAGCCATTTTTAAAGCAGAGACTTTGAATCCCTGCAAATGATATAATATTTATAAAGCTGGCAGAAAACTGATATTAGACTCTGCAGCAGATGAGTAAGAACTGCTATCATCAGGACTGATCAGGTACCACATGCTTTCACTATCTTCAATACAGTTTTCTTCCTAACTTGTATATTAACAAAGTATGTTGTATATTAACAATGTATATTAGCAAGTTAAACATACTTTTTTTTTAAATAAAATCAAATCTCTAAGTAATACATTATGCAGGAAAAAATAATGTTTTAATGTTCAGATGAATGGATTTTATTATGCAGAAGCACATACACTGTTAATCATGTAACATCAAGATACACATGTAGTCAAGATAGGCAATACAGTTTACTCTTCGGATGCATTTCTTATCTCAGTGTATGAGAAGTTTCCATCCACAATATTTCATTGTCTCTTTCTAAAAAATGTACCTCTAGGCCCTGAAGATTTAAAGAATCCTCCTCATTTGCACAGCACGAACACGAGCTCTGTTCTGTGAGGGGCTGAGGGGGGGAATTCTGTGTGCGCATGTATTTGGCATGAATTTCTATGGAATATATATGGACACAGGCTCTCACATCATGCCACTTTTCCAACAGGATCTCTTATCATTGTTTAAGAATATCTTTTCACTTTCATGCTTTTCTCTAGTTATTTAACATAACTGGGCAACTTTTCTTCTGAAGTTCTAAAACATGTGTCCATTGCCCTGGTTTTCCAGCCTTGAGCAAATCTCTTTAATAGATCACTTTCAAGAATGATGATACATTGATATTCGGCTTTAATTAGTGTCATGAAAGAGAAAAAGCCCTTCAAATGTCAATGGCTTGCAAAAGTTGTTGGAGCATCTTAAAGCAAATCTGAAGGCCTGGCCCTCAATATTTTTTTTCTTTCTTTCACATGATCCTATTACAGGAGTTTTTTTGTAAACTGGTGTTATAAACGATTATTTTTAGTTAAGAGAAGCACCGAGAAAGATTAAAAATTGGATATAAAGACATTCTGGTTCTTGATCTTCTTTCTTCTCATCTCAACCTTTAGAAAGTCTTGCTGGAAGAACACAAGGAACAGCGGGAAGGTTTCTAACAGATCTTTGAGACCTCCTTGCAGTCAGATCCCAGGGGAGCTAGAACAGTATACCTCTGTGGTTCAAAAACTCTTTGGGCCAGAAAAAGGGGCCTTTATCTGCTGACATTTCAAACATATTCAATCAAATATTGATCTAGAAAATCAGCCACTTTTTCTCTAGCAAAGAAATTAAATTAGTGCTACCTACTGAAGATCTACAAATGGTTCTCCTGAAGATAATGATAGTACCCTAGGCTGTTCCTAGGATCAAAAGTTTTTATGGACACCAAACTGATTTAATATTTTCTGTAATGCGTGGAGAAAAAAGGGTGAAAGATCTGCGTGCCAATAGTAATGTGCTGGAGATTATCTCATGTGGCGAGTCCTTGCATCAAGGAGCCGGGTAGGTTTTTCAAATCCATCTCATCTTTGGAATAAAAGAAACAGAATGTAGCTCATTTCACCTTAGACAAAGATTTTCATCACCAGAAATATCTGACACCTCTTAAAGTTGGTGCTGGTAGCACATACTCCTCTAAGTCATAAACATTTCCTGTCTCTGTTGTGCTCTATTTCAAGATGTCCCTTCTGTTGCTTTGGAAGAAGTGAGAAGTCTCTTCTTCATACTCTAAACACTAACAGACCACAAAACATATCTAATATGCAACAATGGGAGAAAGATTCCTTAAAATATATTTCAAGTCCCATTGTTGAAACAATGTCATCATTTGTATTATGAAAAAAGGTAGGCTGTAGAAAGGAGCATAAGAGTTTAATGATTTAATTAGTACTTCATTCTATGAATTTACTGGAAAAAATAATGAGGCACTAGTTCCTATTAAAGCATTTATCACATTCTCACCCACAAAACCATGTCTTGGAGATTTAACTACACTGAGACAAAGAACTGAATTGTTCCAGGTCAAATCGGTTGACAGTGGATTTATCACTTCTCTCACTTGTTCATGAAGTGCATCCAGTTGATGATGTTTTGAAATTCATTTATCACTGGACATATACAACTGGACTAAATCTATGCACAAAGAAGAGGCAATCAGCATACATTTTATAAATGTATCAAAGCATCTCAGAGGTTTTGAAAGACTCTCTTCAAATGGAGTTAGTTCAGTGGTTTGGAAATTCAAAGCTTCACCACAGAGTCAACCAGTCCCGTCTGTTGTTTGGTTCGTGCGGTTTTGGATTCTGTTTGACTTGATAATTAATTGCTGTGTTTAGACTGTCTATTAAATAATTTCAAATAATGGCAATTAAATATTCCATATGCCTTCACACAGAATTGTTCAGGTTGGAAGGGACCTCTTGAACCATCCAGTCCTATGCCCTGGCTCCAGCAGAATCAGCAGGAACTGCTTGCCCAGGACCATTCCTGCCAAGTCCATCTCCACAAAGGGCCTCCAAAGCCTCTCTGGGCAGCCCATTCTTGTGTTTCACCAACCTCACAGGAAAAGAGTTTTCTTGTGTTCACACTCTTTTACACTTTCTAATTTGTCTCTGTTGTCTTTTGTGCTGTCAGTGGCACTACCAAGAGAAGTCTGGCTCCTTAATTCTTCACTCCCTCTCCTCAGATATTGATGCACATTGAGATTCCCCCATCAGTTTTCTCTTCTGGCTGCAGCCCTAGCTCTCTCAGCCTCTCTCCATACAAACAAATGATTTTAAATCATTGGATCACCAAAAAGAAAATCAGTGCACATGTCTTGAAACCATTGGACAATGCAATACACATTTTCAAGGAATTTAGAACAAAAAAAAATGGTGTGTGCCACCCTTTCATAAGAATTTTTCTGTCATTATTTTTTATGCAGCAGATAATCCAGCAAAGAGGTAGAGACTCCTTGTAAAAGGACTCCTTTGAGTAAAAATATTTCCATTCTTTGTATTGAGCTCAAAGAGCCCTACTTCTAAATTAACCTGATCTGGTAAATAAAAATTGTCTTTCTGGCTTTCCATGTATATCAGGGGATCCTTGTACCCATTTATCTATTAGAACTCATTGAATATGTCATAAAAATATAGATAAACTATCTATTCATTTAAGTCTAACCTTTCAAACCTTCAGGAAATTTGAGGATATTAAGCAGTCAGAAAGCTGGAAACAAAACCAGAAATTTCATGTCCAATAAACTTCCTATATCAGTCAAAAAAGATTTCACTTAATTTTTGTCATGGATCAATCCAAGTAGGAGCTATAAAAAAAAAAAAGGAAGGAATGAATTCTCAGTTTTCACCACAGTAGAATTTGACATCAAGTCCGTGATATTCTGCAGCAAGAGTGGCATATTTTAATATATTTTTTTAATGAACTGGAAAAAGGGATGAGCATTGAGGTGATAAAATTTGCAGGTGACACAAAATTATTCAGGTTAATCAAATCTGGAGAGGGTAATAAGAAACTTCAGAAGAAAATAAACAAGTTAGGTGAATGATCAATCTGATGGCAGATTAAGTTCCATGTTGATATATACAAATTAATGTAATTTACAAGGTTGGAGTTTTTAAAATCTATTTTTACACCTTAGCGAGTTCTAAATTAATTGTATCAAAGGAAAAGGATGTAGAGAGTGTTGTCAAGAGTGCAATGAACTCCTCCATTTGGCATGCAGCTATATTAGAAAATTTTGATACAGGAAGGAAAAATAATATGAAAAAATCTTTAATGTCATTAAATTAGTTGTCCTCTGCATTTCAAACACCATGTGCAATCCTGGTCACCAGCTGCAAACAGAAGGTTTGCAAAAATAGAAGCAGCTCAGTTCTCTCTGGCAAGAATGCAAAGAATAAGGAGGAAAGACTGGAACAATTGGCATCACCAGCTTCACAGAAGGGCTCCATGGTAGGTATGATAGAAAGCCATGAAATAATACCTTGATAAGGATAGTTAGGATCTTGTCATTTGATAAGAACACCCAGGGAAATTTAAAGCAGAAGACCTACTCCTCAAACAATGTGGAGCTTGTTGCTGTGGGATGTTAGTTTGGCAAAAGTAAAAAAAGGGATTGGACATTTATATGAACTCAGAGGTCTTAAACTCTGGAGATAAACTTTTCAGTTTGCTTTTTTTACTTTGCAAAGACAGTTCTGCAGGAATTGCTTTTACCTAGTACATTGAGACTCTTTAATCATAATTTTCCTCAAAGTGTTTCCTCAGGATGATAATTCCTGATTAAGAAATTAATGATTAAGAACATCTGTAGTAAGATAGAGAAGACTAAACTGAGAGTGAGTGATAGAGAGAAGAACTCTCTCTAGGTAAATAGAGCCTAAATGCAGGTAATGGACTTTTAGTATAGGTCAGCTGTGCTTTAATTGTGAGCTAAATATAACTGAATTCATAGCCTGCAAGAAGTGACACAGATGGCTATAGAGCTCTCCTTGGGGTAATTCAGGAGCACACCAGCCCTTCTGAAAAATGTTCAGAGCATTTCTTTAAGGAGAGTTTTCACTGGTCTGTTTAAGGTTGATTGCTATTGAAATGGAATCCACAGAAGCAATTAAGAGTCAGCAGTGCTGCACTCTAACCAGGGAAGAAGCCCTATACTGAAGAAGCCACTACACAGAGTGGTGAACATGAGGTTTAATAAATAGAAATTCCAAGGGATTTTCACAGGTTTAGTGGAGTGGTGACATATGTTATCATCTTGCTCACCATAGACTGGGATATGATTTTACACTGTCATGTCACATCGGCCCATGATAACCAGAAGTCGTTTATTTCCTAAAAAAATAATAACTGGATATGACAACCTGTGCTGCCTCATGGTGAGGTTATGGTAGTATTTACTGATAATGTGAAGTATAAACTTGTGTCATCCATTATATTTTTCAGTAGAAATTCAGAGCATTTCTAATGTAAAAAGAACATCCCAACTTTTTTTTGGTGTATTTTCTTTTTGCTTGGTACTATAATAATAACTTCCATCACTTGCATATAGCTTACACTAAAAATTATATAGCAGTTCTCAAATTAAGAATTAATACATCTTCAAAGTACAATAAGTAATTAGACGGCGCTGTTATTATAAAATTCCTCACTGTTTAGCTCCATTTTTTGCAGAAGTAGGATATTTGTCTGTCTGTGTTTCTGCCTATCTATTTGGTCTCTTCTGCTTTTATTTTTCTAGATAGGATATACTGGCTATATTTTAATGCTGTAGAATCTAAAATGAGCCCTCCATTAAACTAAGAATGCATAGTTACCATTCTGGTTTTATTTTCCTCAGAAAACATAAATAATTAAACTTGACTTCAAATAAAAAGATGAAGTTAGCCTTCCTACTGTACCACAAACATTTTTCCTTTATGGTTTGTCTAGCAGGACGGTAATCCTGTACTCTTGCTAGAAATTATCACATAAGAGTTCTCTTCATTTTAGTTCTTTTGCAAGGTGGATGCAGCGGATGTCTACACCACAATTTAAAAGGCTTTTCATCAGGCTTCATTCTTGATTTCTACTGTAAATTCCACAAGCTACAGTAGTTTAATGCAGAAGCGTAGATGTCCATAAAAAGCTGGAGGGAATGGTGTAAGTTATAATGTTGTTATAAAACTGTCTGTGATATTAACACACACTGTATATTAAATACACAAAACTGTTACAATAACTTGAAGGTTGAGACAAACTCATGAAAACAAATAAATTCTTTAGGACAGTAGGCAAAAGTTCGTTCTTTGCAAAAAGATTTAAATACAGTTGTACAGCCGTCCAAATTAAATCCTTCAAATAAAAAGCATTTTCCACTACTCATTAAGTCTATGCACAAAAATCCATCCACAGAATAGATTTTCCAGGGAGGTCACTCCCCTCCATGCAAATTTAGGCACCTGATGTGTACTGGGGGGAAGGCAATCTCCCTATATATAAGCGGAGTGAAAAGACCCTTCACTGAGCAGTTCAGAGCAGAAGGCACTCTCTGCCACTCTCCAGAGGAGCCTGTCTTTCCACATGCATTTTACAGGTAGCTTTGGGAGACTGACCTCCTCACTGGGACAATGTTCTCAGCTATTGTCAAATATCAGGAGGACGAATATTTCCCTGTTGCCTGCCACATTTATACCATTGGCTCTCCCAGTCTAGCAAATCATGTGAAAACAAAACTTTGAAAACTGCATGTAAAAGTGGAGTGAGACACAAATTCATGCTCATACTCTGCTCATAGTTACATTGTTGTAAATCCAGAATAACTCCTTAGTTTAAAAAATAATTACCCTATGTCACGTGAGGTGAGAGTAGAATCTTCTGCGACCATAAGGAGGAACTTCTCTGAATGGAGCAGCTCAAGACAAATAGACTGGTTATCCCATAAACTATATGGGGTTTGCAACCCTTGCAAATGTTTTAGTTTCTTTAAACAGAAACAACCTTGTTATTGAGTGTTTGTTAGGTACCATGAAGAACCAAAGAAGGGAACAAATCCAGTTGATTCTGTCTTGGTTGGTTAGTTTTTTATAGATTACACCACTGTAAGCAATGTAAGCACTTCTCCCCTCTGCTCTGCAGTTCTGGTCAGCGCCATCAGGGAAAATAAGCCGATTTGCTGTGCTGAGCTGGTTGGTAAAAGCAACCTATCTGGCTGGAGCAGATACCAATGCAGCACTAAAGGATGTGCAAAACCTCACTGTTTTAACATTGATTTCTCAGGCACACACTATGTGTCTTTAATGTGCAACACTGAGACAGACTTAGTTCAGGGTAGGACAGAGCACTCAAACTTAATTTACTGAATTATGAATTTTTTTCTCCTCAATTTAAAGCATTACCAGCTGAGTGTAAGACTATTTAATGTGGTAGGGTCTCTCATTTTTTGGCCTAGCATAGTGTCTGGCTTTTAAAATGCCTCCTAAAACCACTCCACATTCATCTTTTCATGGGTTTTTTGTCTCTTGAAACATGAATAGAGGGAAAGTACAAATGTGCTTAGGCACAATTGCATTGAATTAAAGGTGGTTGCCATTTTAGGTAGTCCCATGGTCATGAATAGCAAAATATGAAAATTTCATCTTTTTACTGTTGGTCGAAACCTTAATATGTTCCATGACCCTACACTAGATTCAACATATAAAATGAGAGCAGCTTAATAAATCTCTCTGTAACAAGTATTACATAGATCAAGCTTCTCCTTTGAAGTTTTACTGGACACTCCAACTTGATGACAGCAACTCACCTATGCTTGTAATGGGGTTTGCAAAGCCTGGAGCAGCTCCAGTCATCTTGGGCTGTATCTCTAGATGGCAATGAACTCAGGCAACTGCAAGATTCCAAGGGCTTATTCAAATAGTCCAGCTCTGGCCTTACCAGGCATGTCAGGTGAACTTTTAAATACTTTTCTCCCTGTGAAAGAGTATTTCCAATTTGAACTCTTCACAAGAATTTTGTCCTGTAATAAAACTGCAAAACCTTCCAGTCTGAAAAGGATTGATCAGTTTATGCTCCTTTGTTCCACCCTTGTGCAAGCTAGAAGAAGGGGAAGGGGGAAGAAGAAAAAAAGAGAGAGAACAAAGCAGGGAAAAGGGAAAGGAAAACTGGATCTTGGAGCTGTGTGTTTCTCACTGCTCTGTGTAACTACATCAGGTCCTACCTGGGAAGTCCAACATCCTGGATGTTTTCTTCTGTGGAGAAAATTCTATATGAAATGAGGGGTTTTGTTTAAAACAAAACTTAAATGTGAGTTTGCTATTATGACCCAAATCTTGCAAAGATTTATGCAAATATTTACATCCCTGCATGCAACTCTCTTGGTTTTGGTGGAACTGCCAACCACGTGTACAGACAATAATTTTTTTAAGTCTGTCTGATAATGAGCATCTAAAGGCTCAGAACTGAATTAGTTCTCTCTCTGCATAGGAAGGATGAAGCCAAAATAATTCTGTTTGTCTGGCATCGTGTGTTGTAACCACAGCGTTACATACCCTGTAGACATGAGTCTCAAGTGATTAAAAGTGCTTTAAAAGGTAAGGAAAGTCATTCAACATCTGTAAGATTAAAAGACGAGAAGGCAGCACTGTACATTTTCAGAAATCAATTATGTAATAAGGATGTAGTTTACCACAGGAAAATGTAAAGCAATCATTTTAGCAAGGCTGTTCTTCCTGTTAAAACATGGGAATCTGCTCCTGTCCAGGCATAGATCTCCTTCTCTTATCCTGTGAGTCAAAGACAATTTTGATTTCCTCAATGAGCCTTCTTCCTGGGTGAATGTGACACCACATTATCTTGGCTTGTATTTTTCATTCCCAGTTTAACAGTTATAAACACCTTTCAACATCAAATAAGAGCAGCAGGGTAATCCAGATAAAAGAAAATTCTTCAACCCTAACAGCCTGACTCAGATTTATATGCCTGTTTCAAATTTCTGTTCCTCATTCCAAGACTTGCAACATTTCACAAGTACCATATAATGTGCTACTTGATTGGCCTTTCCAAGGATACAATGTACTGCAACACATTGTGCAGGAGTTTTATAGGTAGGCATCCCTACCACTTCTGGTATTCATTGAAAAAATATATCATGGGCTTCTCTTTCTGTGCTCTACAGTCTTGACGTTTCTTAATATAAGGTTGTCTTCCAAGATGTCAAACTGGTTTTGAATTATTTTATGGTGTTCTCAGTTAAAACACTGTCATGTAAATCAATCACATCCTCAGTTCTCTGTCAGGGAACTGTAATCTTGAAGTACAGGCTTCAAATGGAATCAGTACTGCTACTAGATTTCACTGTAGGAGAGCAACCATCAGTCTGGGATTTACTTGTTACTGTCCCAGGTAAAACCTTAGCCAATAAATTACTGCGAAGGATATGAACATTCCAAGTGAGGTTTCACTTGTTTAACCTTGATCCCAGCTTTGCCACTTATCACTGTTAACCAAGCAAATATCACTATTACTGTCCTGAGCAGCTTTCAACCCCCCTGTGAGGTGTCATGTAGCTTTTTCTCCCAGCTGAGCTGTTTTCCCAGCAAGTTGTGGAGTTGCAGCATATCCAAGCTGACTCTGGACAAGGAGGAAAGTGGTTTAAAGCACCATTGCTGATTATTTTCTTAATGCTACAAAGTTTCTTTAAGGAACTTATAGAGTTTCATGCTTTATAAATTATTTTCTATGTCCCAGAGCTTTAAAGTTTACAGCTGGTAGTTAGACAATAATTTCGTAAACATATTTTGAAACATCACCCATATGTGTTCCCACACATTGAAACATATCTACAATAACTTAGTTTTGAAGTAATTTCTATCAACCTTGTAACATTAGTAAAATATTTATAAATGCACCTTTAAGTGTCACAAATTTATTCCCAGAAGTCAGTAACTGGTGATAAATTACTGGTGAACAATAATGGTGCATTAGAGTAATCCAAAATTTTGGAGACTTCAAAGCTTCAATGCACTTGTTTCTCCTTCCACAGGCAATATATATGTAATTTTGCTACTTTTCCCCCTTTCAGATTCATAATGTATTTCCTGTTGTCTCTTTCAATGCCCTCAAATCCTGAGGGGGGCAATCTTGTAATTACATGCATTAACTCTATTATATTGTGAACTTGTATGATTCTGCACCCACAGAATGAGGTGCTGCTGTGTTCTTAAATGCCAGCTACTCTTTAACTGTAAAGGCACCTACTATTTTATTGGAACTGTTCTTGCTTTATTACTGTAAACAACTTTGATCATAATGATGCCATTTGAAAGAGCTGATCAAGCTGAGAAAAATGACACCACAGTCATAAAGTCACACTAAATTTTGCTATTAACATTTTATAGTGCATATAAGGAAGGCGTTCCAAGTTGCAACTACAGACAAAAGAGAAAATTAATTTTACATAGAAATGTAGATTTAAGCATTAGCAATATACTGGTATAATCATTTGCCCCATATTCTTAAGCACAACAGATGACCCTCTCTGTAGATAAGAAAGCCTGCTGGTTGTCACATCTTAGATTAATCTGTGCTTGCTCTGTGGCAAACATGAGAATATATTACAGCCCTTATCCCTGCAGCAAAGATAGGATGATTGAGTTAGGAGGAAAATACAGAAATGTCATATAGAACAATTTGAAAAGTTATCAGAAAGAAAACTCAGTTCACAGGAGAGCTCTTGATAGAAAAGAAAGCCTTAGCTGAAGGCTGAAACACTTTTTCCAGCAAAACTGATCACCTGACCCCTAGGGTAAGTTAGCTTTCTGAGATATATGCAAAGCATGGAATTTTGGAGGCAACTGCTTAAGTACTATTCTTTGGTCACAATTGAAAAATAGAATAGACTGGCATCTGTACTGGGAAATTTTGTTAAAAATAGTTTAGTTTGGGCTATAAGGTAAAACAAAGGGATTTTGGTACAACATATGTTGTGAATTCACCAAGGAACTGCAAGTGACAAATCCGAACAGTGAAGTAACTGCTAACTGTGCTGTAATACAGAGCAAACTGTAAAATAAAATGAAAATAAATGGCAGTTTGTAGGAAAAATAAGCAACTGTTTAAATGTCAGTTAATGAAGTTTGGTGTTCAGGGCTGGAAGCTGCCTTTCATTAGGGTAATTTTCTTTTCTCCAAATACATCCTCAAGCAGCAATAACTGAGAAAGTCCTTGGATAAAGGTATCTTGGTGTTGCTTCACTACAATAAATGGCAGGGAAAAAGCAACGTCTCAGGAGCACTCCTTATTCTTTGTGGCTTCCAGCTGCAAGAACAGGCTTTTTTACATGTTTTCACTTGTTCAAAGCTATGACAGTGATTGCAGTTTCATGCAATGGGAGCTCTTGTTGGCCTTGTCTTACTGCAGCAGTCTGAACTGGAGTTAGGGGGGCAAATATCCAGCAGTAGGAAAGTGAAGTAGAGGAGATCCAGTTCCAGCAACTCTTGGATCTCTCTTTCAAGGGCAAAAAGGGCTGGAAAGGAAAGAGGATGAACTTCCAAAGATCAGCAGGCAATTTCAAAGGAGTCCAGGTTCACAAAGCAGCTTTGGTGGACATCATGGTCTGGAGACATAACCGTGGAAGTGGAATAAAATCATCTCACTTCAACCTCTGGCATGGGCTACTTGCCTTGCTGGTTTCTGAATACTGTAACTTTATTTTGTATACTTATTTATATAAACTGTGAGCTGTCGAGTCAAAGGGCTACTTATGTCTGTGTGCTTTTCTAGGTGCACTGCCTTCACTTGGCCAAGTCCACGATTCAGCAGAAAGTCAGTGCATTTAATATTTAAGAATATCAGAATTTAGGAGTATCATTTAATGGACATTTTTTTCGTTTTCCTAATAATGTAGAAAGTTCCACTGTAGAAGTGGAATGTAGAAAGTCCACTGTTTTGAGAATACATTTTTGTTTTATTGTTAAGGCCTGGTAAAGGGAAAAGAGACATTTTAAACAAATACCTGGTAAAGTATTAAGCATCCTAAGTTATGAAATCTCTCAACACCAGCTGTTGAAACTCTCTGACCTAAACCTATTGAGTCTGCTGAAGAGAGTGTCTACCAGTGCTATACATTAAAAATAGCTTATGTAAAAGAGTACAAGATATCTTTGCTAGAAGCAAGACTGCTCTCCACTAATATTCATCCAGCAGCACTGATCCTCTGCTATTTTGTATCTTTAATTTTTTTTTAAATGTAATTTTCTAGAATTATGCAGTTACTAGTAATTTGGTGATTTGGTTGCTGCATTTTGGAGACCTGTATTTTTCTACTGTTAAATGCAAATGTTGGTATCTGTGGCTTTGGGATCCTCCTCTCCCTGATAGCATATATCTATGTACTTAAGCAAGTGAAATAGCTGACAAACAAAACTGTGAAGAATTTACAATTTACATGGAGGAAGAATTTTGCGTTTGAAGACTGACTAATGGCACACCAAAGAGAACATAGATAAGAAGGAAAAGGAACAGCAGTTTTTGAAATATCAGATACCTTACATAGAGAATAAGAAAAATAAAGCATGGGGGCTGGAAAGAGAGGAAAAGAAATAATTTTTTTTAATTGGGATCTAGGGAACCTGAAGTCCTAAAGCAGGGAGCTTTAGATCCGTTACTCTGACATTCAAGTTTGATAAATGGCAGCTTGGTTTTTGCACATCTCAAATGTCCCCATTCTATATAAACAGAAAGTTACACATAAATGTGTAACAAACCTGAGTGTGTCTAAACAACCAAACCAAACCAAACCAAACCAAACCCTAAGCAGGTCTCTCTAAAGCCATGGTAAAAAATGTGCTGATGCATGTGGAGATACCACCTGATTTCTTACTGACACTTTTATTTCTGTAACAGCTTTTTGTTTATTCTTCAGGGCAGAAAGGCTGCATTTTCTCTTGCCTTGAGCTAAATTCTCTAAAATGCTAGGCAGGAAATATAATATCCAATATCCTACTATTTCTCACTTCATTATACTAATATAGTTTCACATACAATGAGGCAGAAATAATGAAGAAAATATGCTGTAGCAATGAGTCTTTATGTGACTACTTTTTAAATAGAGTCTTATACAGCAGGTTTTTAGGTCCCTTAGATGAGATTTTTTTTCTATATCTATTCTAATACACTTAATTGCACTTTTTAGGGAAGAATCTAAAACTCAGCACCACAATGGCCCTTATCCTCAGCTGTCACAGGAGAGCTCTCGGGCTTGCATCAGGGGGTGGAAGATCTTCCAAGAAAAATTTTTGCTAATGCCACAGAATCAGTAGCTTGGGCTGCTGCAACTGTGCATTAAAGAAGGGCCTGAACTTCTCTGAGGACTCATCTGAGGGATGAAGCTTTAAAAACACTGTTCTGAAACTACACTGTAGTGACCTTCACTTACTTTACATCCTTGCTGTAAAGGTGGTTTCAATACCAGAATCATTTGTGCCCCATGACAGGCACAGACCTGAGGCTTTCACAGCAGAAGCCCCTTTGAGGGCTGTATTGACTTCTGCAATTGCAACAAAGGCTGTTCAACAGTGTCACAAAGCCTTTTTCAAGCAAACAGATATGAAATATTTTCTTATCCTATTTTGCCTGTATTTCTCTGATACTTTGCTCCTGTGAATACCTGAAGCCCTCCAACAGTCCATGGCTTTTAGGAGCCAGGAATCCCAGCTGCAAATGGGAAAATCTAGGCTTAGAAAAGGCCCTGAATGGCATCCCTGGAGGATGATGACCTCCATTTATCTGTAAGTGATAGAGCATAGGCAGGAACTCTGTTTGCTCACTTCTGCAGAGCTGCCAGCACAGCCCAGAGGAGGCCACATGAGTATGCCAGCTCTGTTCATTCCCCGTGCCCAGTCAGTCCATACCTATGTGAGACTTCCAGCAAGGATGCTAACCTGGATCACTCCAATGGTAATTCCTGCAGTGTGAACACTGCGGAGACAGGAATTGGATCAAATCCAGAAAACTCACTTAATCTGGGCCACAGACAGAGTTGTTGGATAGTAACTCCTCTTGGTAACTGCTAACTACAGCCAAATTCAACTCAAAGACTTAGAAAGTTTCTTGTAAAGTATTTGTTAACTCAGTCCAGCTGGTCTCCCTGGATATACTTTTCTAAAGCTATGTTTCCAACTCAGTGTCATTATTCATGAGGCTTTCAGGAAGTGCTGATCCTTGCACTTAGCTTCATCATTCATTTTCTCCATTATATTCCATGTGAAATTGCATCTGCTACTTGTAGATTGATAAACACTGGCTATATCTCCTAAGGCTCCTACAGTTTCTAAGTCAGATTGGTTGCTATTATTATTTAAGGCAAATGTATCATTAAAACACACATCCAATAGTGCAGACTAATACATTACATATAAGGAAAACATTTTTTGCTGTATGAAAATCTTATTCCAAATTTTCCAAACTCTTAGCAGGCTTACAAACCTTTAAACCATTCTGTTGGGTGTAAAACATAAAAGCTATTTGACCATAACAAGTACTCTTTCTGTCTGTTTTCCATTAATTGGATTTAAATATATTTACATCATTCTTGTGTGGAACATAGTTTTATAATTGTGTGGTTTAAGGATGATTTTTGTGCAGCATAATGAAACAATTACAATGTTTTAAAGTTGTTTTTTATGTTGACTTTAAGAATTTACTCCCTCAGATTAATTTACCTTGCTTTACTTTCTCCACTGTTGACTCCTTTCTCCACAAACAGTTTGTCTTTGAGGCATTTTTATCCTTTTGTTTTCAATACTATCAGGTCACAGTACCATAAAAACTTACAATGAATCCTGACAATTAAACAAGGCAGTTTAGATTGTATTTAGTGATTTTTTGACCCTGGATTTTATTAGCACTATTCATAGGGAAATAGGTGTGTAGATGAGATTTCCAGACGCTGGTGGATAAGTCTCAAATGTGAGGAAGGGATATTCCAGAATGATGACACTGGTTCCGCATCATGTACACACACGGTTTAATGCAGAAATTCCATCTTCATCTGACACTTTCTTTGTTGCAACATTTTATGTAGTAAAATGGTACAGTAAAATGGTACTGTTATTTACTTGATAGTAAATAACAGTAATAGTAAAACTATATAGTAATAGTAAAATAGTAGATAGTAATAGTAGAAAAAAAAGTGATAGTAAAAAACCCCTAGATGGTAATAGTAAAATAGTAAAACTAGATAGTAATAGTAAAACTTGATCATAAGATGCAGTGAATGAATTAAAAACAGGGTAAATGGCAGAGAACAAACCATGAAGTGATAATAGATGCAAAAGTATCTCAATGGCATCTCATTTTTAATATATTAAACAGTAGGAAAAATTGGCAGGTTTACTTGTCTTTGCTAGAGGCAAAGCACCCCCAGGAAGTAATTTTGAGTATCTGACTGATTTTCCAGGATGGGTAAATTAAGGTTCCTTCCTTGGATAATCTAACCTGGATTGTTATAGGACCAGTGCAATAGAAGACTGGAATACTTCTTCCTTAAGACATTGTTTCAGGGTGTATTTCTCACTTGTGGAGCAAGAGAAAAAAAGGAGAAAAATCTGTCAAGTGAACTATCAAAAGGAACACAATAAAAAAACAAAATAGATATAATAACACTTCAGTAGAATCACATGCTCTTTTGACTACCAGTGAATCTCACAAAAGGCTTTCCAGAACTTTGAAGGATAAAACGCTCTCACATGTTGGCGTCAGACAGCTCCGCGCAAGCCGGGTGCGATGGATTTCAAATGGAAAAGCTGTCCTTTCCCAGAGATGGAACTTGATCCTGGCCTGTCTGTGTCACAAATAAATACATAAGTAACTGCACAGTAATTGCCAGGCAGCAGGGAGGTTACAGAACAGAGGGAACCATCCCTTTTGGAGCAGAGATGGCTTTTCCAGCCTCATGGCCAACACACATGGCAATTTGGAAAATGGAAATTCCACACTGAATCATATCAGCAGTCCAGTGCTCTGTCTCTACAGTCAGTGGCCAGGACCAGATGCTTTAGTGGAATTTGCAAGAAAACCCGTAATGGACAATTATTGAATAATTTGCTCATAGAGGAAGTTTCTTCCTAATCCCAGACAGCTAATGATTGGTTTATGCCCTGAAGCATGAGGGTTCATACATCTCCACCCCCAACCATTTTTATCCTATCTAAGGTATCCCTGGGCACTCTCATTATCCAAATAAGTGTATAATCCTTTTTGAATCCTACTAAGCTCTTGGGCATAATGATAGCTTGTTGCAGTGAGTTCAACAGGCTAATTATGCATTGTGTAAAAAAAGTATTTCTTTTTATCAGTTTTAAATTTGTTTCTTTTCAATTTAATGGATGTCACTTTGTTCTTACATTATGGGGAAGAGTAAATAGGAGCATTCAATTGACCTTCTCCATACCATTAATTATTTTATATCTCTCTATCATGTCCCCACTTATTAATTTCCTCTTCCAACTGAACACTTCCCATCTTTTAAATCTCTCTTAATATGGAGGTTTCTTCTTGTCTCCGTTCCCTTCTGTTGCCTAACTTTGGGCTTCCTCTATTTCCTCTATATATTTTAAGATGGCATGACCAGAAATGAATATTGTATTTGGGAAGAGTGTGCCAACAATGTGTATAATTGCAGAATTACAATATTGTCATTGTTTTCCATCCCATTCTTTCTACATTCTCACATTTTGTTTGCTTTTTTAACCTCCATTGCTCATTGATCAGATGTTTAATTGAGCTGCCCGCAGTGACCCTCAGGTCCTTTTCCCAAGTTGTTACAGTTAATTTAGAAGCCAGCAATGTGCATGAGCAATTCAATCTGTTCCTTCCAATATGTGTATTTTCATATTTGTCAATGCTGAATTTGGCTGCCATTGCTGAATTTAACTGCCATTGTGCAGCTTATTAGGTCTCATTGAACATCTCTGCAATGCTCTATAGTGCTGACTAAATAATTCTTTGCCATCCAGAAAGTTTTCCACCCTCCCGAATGCTTTTTTCCAAGTGACTGAATTTATTTGTCAGAATCAACCATAAGACAATGTTTCTGGTGTGCTACGTGTAGTCTGTGGCTGGAAATGTGACTACTTTTGATTAAGCATCTGATAGGACACAGGGGTTAAAGTAAACAGAATTTCCAAACATAACAGCTAAACCCTACCTGGAGTTATACATGAAATTAACTCTGATTGCCTAATGAGTCCCGATTTGGACATGCATCACAACCATAGTGAATTTCCACATGATGTGCAATTCTTTGTGCAGTCCTAACTATCTAATAGCATCTTATGCACAGAGACAGAAGTTTGCTGAGAGCTGTGTGTGACACTTTAAATAATACTGTGCATTTCAGACTGCAAAAGCCAAAGTTGTAGACTGTCCCTTCCCAGTGTGTATTTTGCACTGGTTAATACATGGCCCCTTCCTGGTGGTAGATCAAGGCAGCCACAGCCTGGAGGTCAGCAGGAGATTCTAGGTCTTTAGCTCTTGTATTTCTCTTGTGCAACAGAGAGTCAAAAAGTTTCTCTTCACATGCGTATTTTTTTTAGTATTCATTAATCTTCATAAATAAGATCACATTTGAGTTTTAAGAGTGACCTGAACTTAAGGATTGGACAAATTTAAAACAAAAAGAAGTTTCTGCAAGTAAACCAGAGGCTTAAGTTCTCAATTCCAAATTTGTACTGACAATTCAAGTGGAGCATAATCCAAAGGCAATTTTTGTTTACAAAGAGTAAGAAATTTCTTTGGAGAACTAATTTTTTTTTGCACATGTACTGCTTTTCCAAAAGAAATCAAGGTAATTGCAATGGTAAAGCTTGCTTTTATTTGTGGGCTCTTGCAACCCACTTCTCCAGCAGGTTTTTCTGTTTTGCTGCATTTTCACACATCTCCGGCTAATTTACATTTTTAGAGAAGCCACACAGGGCACAATAAAACTCCCTCAAACACGATGTTGATTTGAGGGGTCACTATGCCATGTTTTTGTTAATCTCTCATTTTCATGAACACCACACTGATATAAAATCTTAGCAGGCCAATATACTTTTAGTTGTGCTGATATGAGAGCTGAGGGAGACTGTGGGACGTAGCACACAGCCTTACCCACTTTGGGATATTCTTGCTTCTTAGCATCTCTACCCCTCTGAAATTTAAAGCTCTTCTGTACCCTCTGGCAGACAAAACTAGCCAAAATAACACAAAACAGAGGGAAAATCTGGAAAAAAATCTGGAAATATGGCTTGTCCATCCAGAACTTGTACCTCAGAAAATTTAAAGCAACAGACACGCAAAGCTGATTTAAAGAAGAAAACACTTATGATTAATTTAAACTATTGTAATTAATTAAAAGGCTCTTGATAACTAATATTGTTATAGGCACAATTTTAAAAAAATCACAACAGGCTATAAAAACATCTGTGTGGAATAAGATATATGAATTCCACTCCACTATTGTTTTCATTTAACCTGCCTACAAGGAAATTTATTTACTCACCATAATAACACAGAAATTCTGGATATGCTCCCTGTTCTAATTTGCAATTTTCATGTACACTAAAAATTATTTGCCCTACTTCTTCCTAGTAAGTGATACAGATTGTTGCTGACAATTGCCAAGAAAGCAGTATATTAAAAACCTATCAATTACTAATTACTTCAAAATATTTTATTAAATGCATTATGAAAACTGAACATTAGATTTTATTTCTAATTGCAATACACCTGTTATTTTGCACACTTACAATTTAAAACAGCAAATTTCTTCAGCTGATATGAGATCTTTGATATCTGTATCTGCAGAAGTTTCTTGTGAAAAATATGAAGAATAAACAGAATATTTAGCAGTTACAATTAACTGGCATGTGACAACAGCTTTATGAACGGCACTGAAGAGGTAAATTCTACACTAAAATTTCCTTTCAGGTTTTTATATTAAGTGCATTCCCAAATCAGTGTTAGGAATCTTCCAGTAAGACAGCTGATCCTAGAAGGTACTGAACAACCCAGAAATAACATTCAACTAAATCAGTCTTTATAGGACTGACTCCTAAACCAAGTGACCAGCAGTACTAAGCAATACTGTCCTGTTCAGCTATGGACAGATTCTAACACAAATCGATGATTCTCCACTCAAAAACCTTTTAGTCTGAAAAGAACTTTTCTGTTAACAGTCATGTAAATAAACCAAATTAAAAAAAAAACCAAAACCAGATAACCTGATTTCAGATGTGATGAGAATAATCATAGTATCTGATGAATTGTCTCTTCAAAAAATGTGCCTGTAAAACCTGCTGCCCAAGAGCACCCGAGTGCTTTATTGGAAAGCACAGTTTAGGAGATTATAAATATACAATAATGTGATTTAAATTGGCAATAAAACCATAAATAAAACAAATGGGTCTGTCAAGGCCTTGCTTAAAAATAAATATAACAGTCATACAGAGACACAGGAATGACATGCTACAAAAGGAATTAGCTGCTTAGCCACAGAACAGTTATAGTGCCAAAGGCCATCTGAAATGAAAGGCATTTTAAACACAAGGGGAGAAATAATTTGTGAGAACATTAACTTATTGTACATCTCCGTTATTAAACTTCTCCTCTCTGTTACCCTGGACCAACACCTACCTGGGCAACTAAAACTCTACAGGACCAGATTTTACCATTCAGCAGCCATTCTCCTAACTGGGAAAGCAAGGGGGACACTGTCTTTTAGAAAAGAAATTCTTACTTTTTCAGCAACGGGCCTTTACATTGACAGTTCCTAAATCTCCTTATCTGCCTCAATTTTAATGTTGTCAGGTAGTCTAAGTTTCAACAAATTTCCGTCTCTGAGAAGTATGAAATCACTTAAACTTTAGAACGAAGACAAATGTTGCTGGGAATTAATGAAAAAAAAGACAATAAAGAACATATTTTCTTTTCCTGCATTATGACCGTAAATTCCTGCATTCACACTTCTGAGAGTGAACAGAAATGCTGTTTAAAAAAAGAGGTCTGTGAAAACTGTGCTGAGGTGATATAGACTGGGTGTGCAGAATAAGATTCTGTTATTTGTTCAGGTTTTACTTTTTTAGTGTGTTCCATAATTTGATGAACTCTGTAAACTTATGAAAACTAAGTAACATAGTGTCCATTCAATACTGATTATTACAATTACAGTATCACATCATGAAGCTGTCCTGGGAACTTTGTCAGAACACCAGATATTTCTAGAGTCCTTGGATGGATAGAGACCATCACTGCGAGACTGCCCAGGGACCGGAGTTCCCAGTCAAGATTTTGCATGGCTTTACCCCAATGTATTCCAGCGATTTTGGTCCTCCAAATAAACTCCACAGTCTTGGAAAAGTTAGAGGGAGTATTTCTAACCTCCACTACCAACCTTTTTCAGTGCCCTAATCACAGGTAACACTTCCAGTATCACCCCCTTCTGTTCTCTTCTGTCTTCTAGGTCTGTATCTCTCTTCCTGGAATAAAGCAAGGCCCAGATACATCCTCTGCCCTCAGGGCAGGGTGGATCAGCTGGCCAAGATCACACTGACCTTGGATCTCCTCTGAACTCTGTGTCTTGTCCCCATGTCCACAGAACAGAATTATTCTTGTGTGAGTGTGTCTGTGCTCTCAGGAACTGAAACATTGTGAGAGTTCGTTGCTGTACCATGGAGAGTTACGTCTGGGCACAGAGAATATTAAAGGTGGGATGGTGCTGGAGGACTGGAGAATGGTGGGAGGCAAGCTTAATGCAATCCTGTCCACACAAATAATGTCTTAGTGTGGCCTCAGAACTGAGCCAGGGAGCAAGTTAGATATTGATATTGTGCAAGAAGATAATAATACAATTAATATAATATAATATAATATAATATAATACCCACACAAAGAGCAGCCAGGCTAGCACACAGTCTGTGGCACCAGCCACATGGAACCTGTAACTGGCCCTGCAGATGACCTCCCTGAGTAACTCTGGCTGCTGAGTAAAGTGTTAGGGAATGAGGGCAAGGAAGTCTGTATGGGTGGGTGCCACAACGCAGACGTGAGGAGGTGCAATTTCTGAGATAGATTTATCATGCTGCAGCTCCCACTTGCATTCATATGCATGCATCCTGTTGGAAATATGATACCAGATGCTGTTTCCTGGCAACAGGCCCAACACCCCCTTTCTCTTAGGTGTGAATTTTGACAACTCCAATTCACTGGAGCCCTAGTTATGTTATCTTTTCTAAATGCTTAGAGACTAAAAAGACCTCTTGCTCTTTCTGCCATGGACTTATGTGCCACTCGGGCCAATTTCCAGTGCTGTATTACTCCAAAAATATCTTATGTGTAGCACAATTACTACCACTAAATAGGGAAGGATGGAAACATTCTGACTTGAGCATGGATAACACAAGTCCATTTTTGCTGTGTTGTCAGTCAGAGCTGTTGTTATGCTTGGCATATGTCACATCAATGTATAAAAAATGCCCATGTCAGTCAAATGCATGTTACGTGTAGATTGGATGTCAATCTAATGTTTTGTATTAAAATCAGTGCCACAAAACATGCACAACTTTATAAACATCACTGGGGAGATTTTCATTTGGAAGTTTAGAGCTGCTTGCAGCCATCATCTGCACAACACCTTAAGAGCTTAGAGATACTTGGGAAATTAAACTTCAGAAGACGGACACTAAAATACCAACTTCACTTCTCTGTTGTAACTCACAGACCAAGGGGAGGTCACCTATGCCACCTGCTTCTCCCCATGGTTTATCTGCTGCTAGGAAAAACACAGAGAAAAGCTGAGTTTCCAACAAAGGGAACTGCAGAGCAGGGGGTGCTGGGGCTGGCACAGGCTGACACTGTGGCCCCTGTGTGAGCTGAGCTGTGCCTATGTGAGTTCTACACACAGGAGTGGGAAAGGTGGGAGAGATGGGGACAGGGGCCAGTCCCAGCTGAGAGCTGGGAGCTCAGCAGCACTTCCAACCCTACACAGACTTGCTGCCATGGGAGAAGCTGAGAGGCTTTCAGGGCAGATGGTCACTGGGTATGGACTTGAGGTCACTGTAAAGCCGGTCCCAGCATCACTGTGGATGTTTCCTGAGGAACTTTTTTCAGCCAAGCACAGCCCAGGTGTAACAGCTGCACATACTTTTGCTCACACAGATGCTGTGGCCTGGCTAATCCAACAGCAGTTTTGAGAATAAAAGCTGTTTATAAGCATTAATTAATCTTTGCAATGAGGGCACTGTTATTAACCCTGTTGTATGTGTGGGTCACATCTGTGGTTGGTGCAGGTTCGTTCAGTGGTCTGACTCCCCTAGGATGGTTCCACCTTGTGGCAGTATGGATTTTGTCTAGAGACACTTTAGCAAAAAACAGACCAAGGATTGTTGGACAGATATTGGGAATTCTGATTCTGACTGTGCTTCTAAATCTCCAAAATTCTTACTGATGAATCATGTGGTCAAAGAAAGCAGTCTTGCACAGAGACAAGAATACAAAGCCATCTTTGTGGTCATTCTGAAAACTCAAGAAATGTATCATTTCATCTGCATTTGACTGACTGGGCTCAAGTGATTATTGAATAAAAGGTGGCCTGTTGTGGCCTATTGCTTGCCCATAAATACTTATTTTCCCAGTGTGACATTCTGTTGTTAATCAAATGAAAACTGTTCATGTCTTCCATTAAATTAGCAGATCTAAGCCAAAGAAACTGCTTAGTATAAAACAGCTAACCCAAAGTAGATGCATAAATGGGGAAAATGTTGTATTTTGCTGGCTTCTAAACACCCAAGAGGTTGAAGACTTACCTGTTGGTTTCACAAAGCAGTAAGTAAAACCTGTGACTCCAGTTCCAAACAGGATTCTCAGGGTTTGGCCTGAGAATTTTCTCTTTTTTTGATTCTGAGGCACTAGATGTTCATGAGAGAAGGAGCAGGAAATCCACTCTCTAATCCCATTCCCTAATTCAAGTTGTTACTCTTAAAAAGAAACTTATACGTCATCTTTGTATATTAGCAAGGGATCCCATGGCAAAGATAAAAATGCTGGAAATGCAAAAGGTCAGGATAAATAAGTGGGAAGGAGGATGCTCAGAGGGGCCTGAAGCTACCTCCTTTCCAAACAAACAGAAACTCCCTCAAAAATGACCCTAAGAGGGACTGGTTGAAGGCACATGGACAAGTTCACAATAAGTGGCTCTGTGAGCAATGCTCCTTAGTCCTTTAGAAAGGCAGTTGGATTGTGCTCCAGAAGTTCACTAGCCAGTACAGACTCCAAATCCCCAACAAAAAGGGAGTTAATAGCCTCAAACCTCATGATAGCAGTTGTGAATGACAACACACAGGCTTTTAAAAGGCAGAATATAACAGTATTAGACTCATAAAAGAATCTACACATTTGGCATTAAAAGGATGGCACAAATATTTTTAAATGGCTCCTGGGGCTCGGACAGAGAACACTGTAAAACAGTCTCTTTATCTTTGCAAGAAAATATATGCTTATTGAAAAACTGCTGGATTGGGAAAAAAGTGATTTCCTTGCAGTATTAGAGCCCCAAAGCCTTGGTAGCAATTTTTCATCATTTTGTTAATTTTCACTAATATGACAAGTATGCTACTAATATGATTGTTCTGTTTAAAAACTAATACCACTATTAATATGTTACAGTGATGAATTACTAACAATAATCTATCACGAAGGGAAAATAGTGACATAATTAATGCAGTGCTACTATTGTGCAATAGCAATTTGTTAACTCCATGCAAAGCACTCAAAGAAAACTTTATTTTTCATATTTTCTTCCATAATTGCTTTTACCCATATTTACAGTAGAAAGATCTGCTTGCAAAAGAGAAACTCAGCACCTAAGTCTTTTCTTTTTGGTCCAGTAGATGCAGGCTCTTAGACTGACAGATTTAATCTCATCCTCACTTTAGAATCTGGATATTATCTTTTTAGGCAAGACTTTTACTGCTGTTTTTAAGATCTTTTCTCTACTCCTTTGTACAATAGTGCAGCTTATTACAGAACTCTCATATTGCAACCATTTTATGACCATAGGATACATTGTCATATTGCATTGATTAAAACACTCCCAGTCTACACATCATTGCGCTTTTACACACACATTTCAAATGCCATCTCAGGGAAGGTAAACTAATACAGAAAGCAGCTTTGCAAAGAACCTAGTTACTTTACCATAAAGACAATGCCCCAAATGAGAAGAATGGAGAAAAATGTGCATATTCCCTTTATTTGAGCTTTTTTCCCATAGTTTTAAAAAACTGTGACATTCTTTCAAACTTTGTCTGCAAAAGAGCCTTTTAGAGTGCCCACTTCCAGCATGAGATACCCCATCATAGACATCATAAAGATACTTGAGTATGGATCACATTACTGCAGCTCTTTGCATACTTTCTCCTACGATCCTTCTACTTCCATCCCCACTCAGGCCAGAAATTAGTGCCCCTCTGCCAGCCTTTTCCAAAGGGTGGAAAAAGCAGCCTGCTCCCTGCACAGGTGAGCAGGGCAGTCAGGATGGACTCGTCCATGGATCTGCTGGATTNTTTAAGCTACCCAATGTAATCTTGTTTAATAAAAATCTGCATGTCATTTTCTCTTCTTCGTATCTGCAGAGCCAACACAGCACTGCCTGAATATTCCCAGAAATCAATAACACAAACACCATTGTGCAAAACTGTTTTTCAAAGCATACAAAGACTTTTGCCCTCTTTTAGCTCACATGAAAACTGGCTTTGCTGTTCAGCGAGCCATATCTATGAGTGCAATAAAAATACCCTTGTGCACCCACAATGCTTAATTTTCACAAAGTTTTATGCTGAAATAACCCATTTTTAAAGGATTGTAAAGCAATATGTTTCTGAAGTCACATCTTAAGTGCTCTGGCATGTCCTTTTGAAAAGTTAGTGGAATGAAGACAAGATCTGAAAGCATTACAGAATGATGGCACCATTTGGAACCACAACAAAATTATTTCTATCTTCCCTCTCATTTAAAAAAAAAAAAAAGCCTAAGAGCTGAGTATGGATTAAATATAGTAA
The DNA here is from genome assembly GCA_013399835.1 of Leptocoma aspasia. Taxonomy (NCBI): domain Eukaryota; kingdom Metazoa; phylum Chordata; class Aves; order Passeriformes; family Nectariniidae; genus Leptocoma; species Leptocoma aspasia. Next base: position 887,065 of record VXAX01001541.1, on the reverse strand, counting down.
TTCAAATCTGGCTGAGAAGCTGCGAACTTTTATGCCAAGTTCTAGCCTGAAATGAATTTAAACGGCCACAAGTAAAAAATCCACAAAGGGGAGATTGCAATGAAATCCTGGCAGGGAAATAAAAATAGAATCGTAAGCAAATAGCGTAACTTTAAAAAGGGAAGCAGAGAAAGCAGAAACTCGGAAATATTCTTGAACTGCTGTATAAAAGAACTAGAAAAAAGTAGGTCAGCAGAGCTGGGGTCACTGTGGAAAACCAAATGACGGTGTTTGTTTTGGTATTTGAAACACAGGAGTGAGGTCAGACTGTGAGGGGTGACCTGAGAGCTGCCAAACTATCCAGAGCAACTCCAAGGCCTGCATGGCAATTGCTCCACTCTGGCCATGACCCAATCAACTTCCCACAATTTTACTGTAACATAGTTTACAAATACCTGTGCAGTTCTAAAATGTAACTTGTAATGCAACCCTGTAGACTTATAGACTGCCAGTGTAATACATATATATGCTCTTCTATTTTTTTCTTTGCTCACTGTACATGCAGAGCTCCTTATACCAACAGTTAACAATGGCTTTATGAGGGATTAGTGAGACTTAAAGAAGGTTTGGGGGTCCAAACTGGTGATCCCTTTGCAGAGAGAGGACCTCTACCCATGGCAGACACAATATTTAAGGTAAAGAGACCTTTGCCCATGACAGACACAATATTTAAGGTACAAGGATCTCTGCCCACGGCAGACACAATATGTGAGGTACAATAAGGCATAGTCAGTGTATTTCCAAAGCCAAGGCAGTTGGTTGTGGGAATGGTGGCCAGAATTGTAGCAAGAGGCTCAGGGCAAAAACTGTTTGGAACCCATCTGATGATTGGTAGCTGTCACGGAGCATTTTCTCTTTATTGTGTAACAGGGTGAGTAAATAGTCTTGTTTTCCTGTATAACAAGTCTTTATATTGTCTTTGCTGTATTGTTCTTTCTACATATGAACAGCAAAGGTAATGCTGTACATTCTGTGGCATTAGAAGACCTCATAGAAATGATTGAGTAGGGAGACATCAGGAGGTGGTGCTCTTCCTTAATACAAAAGGAATAAAATACAAGCCATGGAGAATTTCTGGAGTCTTTGGCACAATTCCTGGGACATGTGGTGCCTAAAATTCCTCAAATACCCCATGGGAATTGTGGGGCACTAGGTCCTTCCTGGGTAGCTGACAGGCGCACTGCAAGTCAGCCTCCTGGATCCCTAGGCACTTCCACCAGAGACTTAGGAAGCTGGGATCTGATAGCATCAGGTCTATGGAAAGGGATTTATGGACACTGATGAAGTGCATTGAGGTCTTTTTCAAGTAGTACTGACAGGAAATACACTGGCGTTTCTAAATAGAGAAACTTGCTGCCAAAGTACGGCTGCAGGTGGAACTTGTCATGCTAACACTTCCTGTACAGTTCCTACAATAAGCCCCTATTTCCCGATAGGGAATTACCGCATAATAATATTAATAAAAATAGATAATGATACGCATGCTTTCCTATCGAGCTTGAATTTTGAGGAAATGCAATGAAGAAACTTAAGGCTGGAAGTTTCCACCCGTCTCCCCCCTGCGCACAGCATCCTTCCCGCTGGAGCGGGCGATGCCTTTGGAACGGCTGCCTTTTCCCTGGGAGCGCCGGGCGCTGCGGGAGGTGATGCGGCCGCTGCCCCCGGCCCCGCGGGCCCCAGCAGCCAAGGGAGGAGGAATAACCTCAGCCCCTAAACCTGCGGGAACAACTTCCTGTCCTTCATCCCTCCCACCGCCTCCCCC
>VXAX01001541.1:818903-884433 GCA_013399835.1 Leptocoma aspasia | reverse complement strand
AACACCAGCCCCCAGACTGCTGATCTGACACTGCCCCCCCGCCACAGGCCGCTGCTGTGAAATGTGGAAATGACCCTTTCAAGCAGGCTGCAGTTGTTGCTCCCATGTGTCCATAAAAAAGTCCCCCGGCCCCAGACACATCTCAGTGCTAGAAAGCTGTAAAACTAATTTGGCGCCTCTGCCCTCCTGGATGTGGCTAAGGGACAGTGGCCTCCCCTTGGTTTTGTGACCCGAATACACTGGTTGTGAGTCCTGCTGCACCGCTCTTATCCCCATATCGGAATGTTTGGGAAATGCATGAACTGCTACCTGGGTTTGGCAGCAGAAGGACCGGCAAAATGACTATTGAGGTAGCAAGATGCAGGGGCTGGGGAAGACACTTGGCTGGTTCCAGGCTTTTTCTGTTGCAGTGCTGAACCTACAAATATGTCTGAGGCTGTGCTCCTGCATGTCCCAAATACAGAGTGCATTGAGCTATATGAGATTGAGAAAAGTAGCAGAGATACATCTTTATTAACACTTTGAACGGTTTGACTTTAAAAGTTTGTGGAGGTCAAATTTATGAATGAAAGAAAAATTATTCATATTGTAAAGTTATGAAGCAGTTTAAGTGAAGAAGGATTTGGGACAGGGGGTTTGAGACATTCCTGCTCATCTATGGGAGTGGGTTTTGCTGTTGTGTGTTGTGTGATGGTGAGAAGCCTGTGCTCATATCTGCACAGCGGTGGTGGTGCACCGAAACAGTGAGCGAAATAGAAATGGGTGGAGATGCCTGTGGGTGCCACGGCTGGGTGTGTTTATCCAGGGGCTGTAGCTTTGGTTCTCAGTGTGTGTATCCATCCCTTTGCTAAGTCGAGGGGCAGTGGCCTGACCAAGGGCTGTGGCTGGCTACAAACCCTTGATGTCTGCCTTCCATAACCAGACGTTGTGGTGACACGTTGCATGACAAGGGTACAAAACACAGGTTACCATCAAATGTGAAGCCATGCAAAATTTTGGCAATGGAGGCATCAGCGAAGAAAGTTATGTTTCCATTGCTTAGAAGGTTGTTACTCAAAATCTCTTGTTTCCTTTCCTCTCATTATTCCCTCCATTGACATTTTGGCCAGGCTTTTCTGGGTTTGTACATTCTGCGGATAAAAGACCTATTGAGGAAATTCCCCATGCACTTCGATCTTTTGCCACTTTACTTCCTAGAATCTCTGAAGGTCTGAGGCTGTTTTCTCAAGGAAAGCTCTTAATTTAAGTGGCCTGTTAACTGTTAATTGCTGTTCTGTTCTGGCTATTTGCTTGACTATCATGTCAAACCTGCTGTTCTGGTCTGGAGGCTACACTGGTGATCTACTCTTATCTCTAAACTGCTGTTGCTTTCTACTGTGCTATTGAAGACCAAGGTAATATTTCTCTTCTTAATGCAAACTGACATTGCCTTAGATTTAAGAATTTTGTTGAGCAAGGTGTCCCACTTAAAACTGTTCAAAAATCTCAATTTTACGGCTGCTAAAAGAAAGAAACAAACAACAAAAAAAGGCTGCCCTGAGACATGACATTGAAATAGTTTTGTTTCTATTTCTGCAGTAGGAACGTGTTTAGAGGAGGAAAACATATAAAGCTGAGCAAAACAATGATGAGGTAATGGGTAGGTGGTTAACAGAGTTCTGCAGGAGCTCCTGTTTATGAAACTGCAATCATTGGTGTGCTCAGTGTAAGCAGAGCTTGAACGCCCAGTGTGTGTGCTCCTAGGCTGACTGGAAGTTTGGAGAAGGGTGCATTATCTGTCTTGAGGTCTGTGCAGTGTGTGCAACAGTGGCAGTGCCAGAGAAATTCCATCCCTAGAAACAATTTCATTCATTTATTGTGAAGTTAGGTTCTGTTTTCTAGTAGCTGTAAAATCAATGCTCTGTTTTGGCTGTTTGACCACAATAGTCACACTGAAATGATAAAACAATGCTGGTGGAATGGATATCATCATGTCTCAGGCTGAGGAGAGCGTTACTGGGGCTGGCTCTCTTGTGGTGAGTGTTTGTAGGTTTTTGATTAATGAGAATTCATTCGGGTATTGAGAAAAGAAGAGACCTCTCAAATGATGCTGAATCTGTTTCCCCAGTATGTAATAGAATGAAACTCTGGGGCTGTTGCTGGACAGTAAGATATTCTGACATGAATATATATTTCAGAGCTCTGCACAAAATGAGGATTTCATGCATAGGCAACACAGTGTGACAAGTCATATCCTGTGTGACCTTGTGCTTACAGTATAAAGTTGTGTAATAATATATTTTGTTAAATTAATACACAAAATAAATAGAACTTACCTAATTTTTATGCTAATAATGATGTTTTAATTCTAAGCACCTTTTATTTTAAGACTTCAATGTAAATTACAGGTAAGAATAAACCAAGCTTCACAACGCCATTGTGAATTTTTCTATTATCATACAGAGAAAGGTATCATTATTAATTACCATTATTTAGTTTTCTGTTAATTATTATCTGATTTGCATGCTCTCTGATACTGTTCCTCCCTCCTAATATGTTGACGATAAAATATGATCTTATAAAATGGGAAAAAAAAATTAATTTTGGCCATGGGAATGGACAGAGCTGTCAGAGTTAAGAGGGAAAATAATACTGACTGATTCCTGAAGGAATTAGCAGAGAATTTTGACAGTAGAATGTATTTTATGTGGCTGGAACAGAAAGTAAATTTGGGATCACTCTGATGTGTGGTTCATGCTGTGATGTAACTGTAGGTCAAAGGCTGATGAGACTGTACAAAGATGTTAGCTGAGGGAACAAAAGAAACCCAAACTGTTTTGTTTAATTCAAATCACAAAGGCTAGGATTTGTTTAATTCACATCTCCTAGGACAGGGTTTCTAAAAGGAGGGATTACTGGCTCAGTTCTACTGCCAGTGGTGAAAATGCCATTTACTCCAAGGAGAGCAGATTTAGGCCTCTGACAAGTGCTTTTGCAATTCTGTCCTTTATGTTTGTAAAGTGGGAGTGCAATTTTGCATTCCTGATACTCAAGCATGTGTTTCTTACAAACTTCAGCACAGGATTTGATTCTCTGTCAGATCTCTGTATGTGGAGGTAGAATAACATTTCTGGGATGAGAACCCAGCTTGCAATGCTCTTCAGCAGCTTTTTCTGCATCTATGGCAGTGAGGTTGTGTGGGCAGATAATTAGTACAGAATTTGCTCTAACTTATTAATGCATATTTACAACCTTAATTCCAGTTTAACAGAATGTTTTGTGGTGGAACGTTTACAGAAAGAGCATGTGAAAAAATTATCACTGCATGTATTAAGCACAAAGAAAGCATCCCAATACTGCTGTGTAGGAGCAACTGACAAGACAGAACATATTACAAGAAACTATCTTTTTCATTAAGTCTGCACAAAATGAGGATTTAACGCATGGGCAGCACAGTCAGTCCCAGCGGTTTAGTGCCCATAATCCCACCTTGAAAATGGCTTCACAATAATAATTACTGCTACAAAATGGACACTGCTTCCCATTTTGGTGGGTCTACTTCACACATAACTAATTGCAAACACAAAAGGCAAGGTCTATATTTTCCCCTCCACCTAGTTCCAGAAACCTTCCCATAAGATTTCCAGTCTCCAGCTGACAACTTCCCACTTGGCCTTGTTTTGCCACACTAAGGCAGAGCATGTGGGGCAGCCCCCCTTGCTTCGGCATGCTCCAACCATCCCTGGACATTAAGGTGGTATGACATGAATATATACTTGTGAGCTTTGCAAAAAATGAGGGTTTCACGCATAGGCAGCACAGTGTGACACAGTATCCTGCATGACCTTGCAAATGTAGGCTGAGCTCCAGAATAAACAGCTCAGAAGAGTGAGGACTACAGCAGATTCCCAGGTTCTGGAAGGAAATCCCTGTGTTTGATTCCAAGCCTGCAGAGACTCTTCCTACAAAACCTACCTGCTTTACACAGGTGGTAAAGTACCCTGAGAACAACCATTTCCAACTACTGTTAGAAAGCCAGGCTCGTTATTACAGAAAATCTATGGTCAGTGGAACTCACCACAGAGAGCTGAAAATCCTCATCATGGCTGGAGATTTCACAGCTTCTGTGTTCCACATGTGGGTTGTTGGTTCTCCTTGTGGCAACACCCACATTTATCACTTGTTCAGGCTGTTGTTCCTTTCTCTCAAATATTTTCTTGCCAGCTTTTTTCTCTTGCTTAGTGAACAATAGATTGGGATGAAACAATTTTTTTCTACCTTTCTGAAATAAACTGTGACCTTTTTAAAGCTGAAAATAACATACATGTTCATGGTACATATATGTAGATAAGAAAGGGTCTTCCCACACATCCCTTTCTCACAGTTCAAAACAACCTGGTGCAATCTGGCCCTTTCTCAGAGCTGTCTTTGAGTATGGGCTGCCAGACTCTGGGTAAGGGGCAGGATGTTCTTGTTCAGGAAAACTAATATGAAGTAGGATCTTGAAATACACATTAATTAGACTGTATCAAAGATCTATATGATTCAGCTTTCTTTTTTTTTTTTTTTTTTAATTACCTTCTTGTTAAAATTTCAGTGGGTTTCATTGATTTTTTTAGGCATAAGCCTGAGTCTATGGCTTGTGTTCAGTTCTGGAGCAAAAAGCCCTGTAGAAACCAGCCAGGAAAGGATGTGGAGAATCTATCTTCCTTTCTCAATGGTGGGATAACTGTGCCATTATTGGTGGAAGTTTGTTCACTCCATTTTTAGAAACCACAAAGATTTTGCGGTCTTCCTGGGTAGCCCATTGACCTAAATCTCCCTTGGCATATTGAATTTCATTACCATTTGTTTTATCTAAATTGGACATAAAGAGGAGTGTGCTCACTCCTCTCTGTCTTAAGTATCTGGAGAACTTCACTATGTCCCTGCCAGTCATCCCCTCTCAGTCCTAAGCAATCCCAGGTTCTTCCCCTGCTCCTCAGGGGTCATGTCCCAGCCTTGCACTGGTTAGTCCAGATCCATCCCAAAGGGTTGAGCTGACTTTGCTGGACTCAGTATAACTCCAGCCAATGCTCTGCCATCTTTCATCAGGATGGGAATTATTTTGGCTTTTTCAGTACTCTTACTGTTTTCTCTTTAGTTTCAGTTCTTAGAGCTTTATTATCACACAAGGCTTGGAGACCATGGAGAAAGTGACATCAGTAAAAATGAATAATAAATATATCTTACTATGGCAATGTTCCTTATCTTTAAAATATCTTTTTCTTTTCTGAGTTTTATCTTTCTTCTCTCTCATTTTCTAGGTGAGGAGATAATTTTAAGTAAATGACAATCCCACTCCAATTTCCAATGTAAGGATAGAATTGTTTGTAGTGTAATACAGTCCCATGCTACATAACTGTCCTATATATTTACAAGAATAAGTTATTCTGGTTCTGCTTTTTGCTGTGGTCTATTAAAGAAATCATGCCTAAATGTTAGAATTATTGGTAAATAGATGCAGACACAGCAGATCATAAACTCAGTGCATACATTTTGGCCTAAGACCACATTCATTTTGCGTCTAAAAAGCATTCTATAGAGTATAATATATTCAAAAATATTTCTTAAATTGTGAAGTCTTTGAGGTTGGGATATTCATAAATGTTTGCAGAGTACCTAGAATTTGTCTCTGATTGGGGCCTATGGGTAATTTAGAAACATAAATATTTAATGGTAATGGTAATTACCCCTTTTTCAGAATAATAATGTCTTTGAAGTTCCATCTTGGATGAGTGAAACCCCCTTAATAAGTTTCTCCCACCACTTTGAAGAATATTTTCTTGTCATTGGAAGCATTTCTGGAATTTATAGTTCTGTATATTACAAAAATGCCACACTTCATAAATTGCAGAACTGTTTGCTCCAACCTGTCTCCTGCAAAAGCACACAGAAATCAGGATTGAAGTGGCACCATGGATTGTGTTCTGTGGGTGTTCCTACCTTGATGCTTTAGCGGAGGTGAAGAATGATGTTTGCAGGGATCAGGCGCACTTCCAGCTCTGGGATTCTTGTTGTGCAGTGGTCTCCCAGAACCAAAACTGGATTCCTGTGGGATTAAACCATGCCAGAAGCACATACTTGGGAGTGTTTCTTCCCTTGGACCAGACCACAACACGTAGAGAATTACTTCAAGTGACTAATGAAAACTTGACAGAATATTGACTATATGATACCCACTTCCAAATGGCTGCCATGATGTATTGACAGCAGTACTGGCAAATAAATAAAACATATTTTTAAAATTTCTGTAATTGCATGTTTACCCAATAGGCTACAACAGCTCTGTCCCAAGGAGCTGTTGCAGTCTGAGTAAATAATACATGTTTTAAAGTCCATAATTACATATTTAAACGATAGACTATCGAGGAAATAATGCACATTTTAAAAAGTCCATAATTACATCTTTACATGATAGTCTGTAAATTCTGTAATTACTTATTTACACAATAGACCATAGCAGCTGTTACAGTCTATTATGGTAACTCCCATAGAATTATATTATGGATTTTTTTATAACTTAAAAAAAAAAAGTGTATTTAACTTGAAAATTGTATTGTTAGTCTTTAAAAAAACTCTCCACAAATCTCTAAAACAGGAAAATATGTGTAAAATTAAAAATTTAGGGTGATACAGAGATAGGGAAGTTCTTATCACTTCGTGGCAAATGTCTTTTGTTAGCATGAAGAGCTTAGGATTTTTCATTAATTTCAGAATTTCTTTACTTAGGTAGCAGAAATATAAATATGCAACATTCCATGATTATACTTTCCTTATTGTCATGTAGACATTCAATTTGGATAAGCGTTCAGGATTCTTAAATTCTTCAGTTCCTTTTCTGCTCTTATTAAAATCAGTGAAAAACTCCCATCAACTCTGGTTTCAGAAATCATTTGTATTAAGGACAGCACTTACACATGTACTTGAAATCAATGGCACTTAAGCATCTTTTAAAAATAAGCACATACTTAAGGACTCTCATGAATTCTGATGGACCGAAACATATGATTAAATGCTTTCCCGAATTGGGATACTGCCTTCCACGGAGGCAGGATTGGAGCCTTCCTCTTCCATGGCTTTATTGATGGGCCATAGGTTTTTTGTTGCTTGTGCTGTGGCTTCTCCCTGAGGAGAAGCTTTTTTAGCATGTTTAACTCAAGACATACATATGTGAGAATTGGTGCTACGGCAAATGCATTGCTGCTCCTTTGTTCTTTGTGGAGAGCCATGAATTGAGAATTCATCCAGTGTTTTCCATAGCTCAGCTGCTGAATTTATTCCTCATGTTAAAGACTGGATCAATACACCTAAATTAGACTTCTGTCCATAATTACTACTAAATAGCAGGGCTAAATCAAGCAAGTCAGAATGTGACATTTAGCTCAGCTGGACCTTATGCATTTAGTAAGGAAACAGAGTATGAGAGAAACCTTTGATCCCCACTGTTGGTTTCATTAAAACATTGGAGTTAAGAGAATCTGAGCTGTCGGGAGCCCCATTTAAGCCTTGCCATAAACATGATGAAATATGCAGGTACTTTTTAACGAGGGTTTGAAAGGTGTTCAATTGCTGGTCACACATTTTGACTGAAAGCAGCAGGTAAAGGGCTAAAGGTTTTGTCTTTCCTTCACAATGAGCATTACAGCATCAAATTGGGTAAAGAAATATCTGGTCAGAAATAAAGAAGACTTTTTGTCAAGTGAAATATGCAGAAATTGAGTCTCACAGGGAAAGAAAATCCTCAACAAGACACTTCTGCTATTTTTTGCTGTAGATCCTCCTAGATGTTGTTACTGACACCAGCGAACATCTGGCTATTTGGTTAAAGGCCAAAGGGAAAGTCAATATCAATATCAATCCTTTGTTGAAATTGCAAAGGTGATAGAAGGAATGATTTAATAGCAGGAGCCTAATTCTTATCTCTTCCGTGGTGCTTTTTACCTGTGTAAAACAAATAAATTGCATTACCTGACTGGTCAGTCTTTGAAACATGCAAATGAAAACAAAGCATGTGTGGGATTAGAGAGCTAAAAATCCAAGCAATAGCTTCAGGTTATGTAGGAACCATATTTAAGTGGCTTACATTTAAAAGCAACTTCAGTCTTGCATTCTCCACAACAAATTCTTGCATTTGAAAAATAAAAAATTAGAGGACCTCTATGTCCTGTTGGACAGCCCTGTGGCACTCAGTGGGAATAAGCAATGCTCTTCATGGAAGCACTATCCCTTGCAAAACTGTTAAGGTCAGTTGCTGTGTCATTTTTCTACTCTGTTTTCCATTAAAACATACTCATCAACGTTTAGGTTTGTAGCACTTCCGAGCTTTCCACTTGAGCTAACATACAGAAGCTGTCATCTTTTCCATGTGCACCCTGTGCCTGTGAGTTACTCACATTCTTTGTGAGTAACTTTGAAGGTTTTGTGGATCTGCAGCGTTTCACCAATGTTAAGAGCTTTCCCTTCTCCCAGCCCTTTGGATTTGCATGGCATCCATCCTTGCAGGCACAGCAACTGCCAGGAGTCCTGGGATGTTTTATTGCTAAGGAAAGATTTTGTGTCCATGGAACTGTGGCAGTTCTCTAAGAATTCTGACCTCAGGTTGGAGCCATCCACAAGTGTACAATATAAGTTTACACAAATAAACAAGATGTGTTGCACAATATAAGCTTTATAAGGGAAAGCTTTATTATCACATGCATTTTGGGCACAAACCACCTTGTTTTATTGTGAAAAATCCCACTGGGGAGTCAGCACAGGGAATATTACATGAAAAAGGCAGGCAGATTCTAGCACATTTTATTTGCCAATAAGCAGGACTTTGCGCTTGTAATTCTGTTAATTGTCAGAAGTAATTTAAATTCATCAATTATCAATGAGTAATTCTATCTGAAGTGTTTCTAGGAAAAGTTAAAATTCCAGTTGGATTGACACAACACTTTTTCCTTTAGAGATACATAAATTTAGTAGAGTAAGCTGTCTCACATGATATTTTGGAGCATTCTTGAAAAATCTGAGGCTGAAGTGGGACTTTATTTCTGTCTTCCTCTATGTGATGGGAGAGGATGTGTCATTTTAAGGAGACAGATTCAGACTTTTCTCAGAGGTGCTCAGTGAAAGGGGAAGAGGCAATGGGCACAGGCTGCAATAGGGAAAACTCTGATTAGGTTTTAGGAAGAATTTACCATTGTGGGGGGATGGTCAAATGCTAGAACAGATTACTCAGACCGACTGAAATCTCAGACTTGGGAAGTTTTTTGACCTGAATTCCTGACTCTCTTTTGTAGATTGCCATAGGACAGGTTTTGGCTGTGTCCCTCATCACCTTGCCCTTGTTCTGCAGAGAGCTTTCAGATTAAAATGTGATGTGCTATATAAAAATAAACTGTTACTATTACTGGTTTGTGGTGGTCCTCAATTGTGATGGAAGAGCAAGTGATTACATCACTTGGCAGCTATGATGACAAACATATATTTGTCAGAAATAGTTACTTACTTTATATGCACTTGTTAGTTTTCTTTTATTGCTTTTTTTATTATAATGGAACTTGAGGACAGAGACAGATTTCTTCCCTGCAGTGTTAACTACAGTAAGAGGTAGCATTATGGAATGTCATCTATTGCCTCTTAGAATGATAAATATTTCTGAGACAAAACATTGTGAAAACCTATATGTATAAATTCCTCTATCCCAGCTATTAGAATGAAGAGTAAAACTACAGCTTACTATTACTGGGGATTTGTCAGGGACTAAATGACTCCTCTCAGGTAGAGAACACCTCCTTCCACACACTTCCCACAGTTTCTTTGCTGTTCTTTATGGTCTGAATGCCAGCAGTGTCTTTTCTATACAGGCCAACATTTTACATTTGATGCTGCAGAGGAACACTGCGAGACAAGGATGAGCAGTCTTTAAATACTTTTTTTCTTGGTCCTTTACAACTTGTTAAATTGAAGAATCTGTGAATATAATACTGAGTGGCTGTGCCTCTTCTACAGCACAGTCAGGCAAGAAGGCCTGTATTGCAGGTGGATGGATTGGGGCTTGGAGAAACTAAAGGACTTTCCCCAGCTGCCCTAAGAAGGAGGTAATATAGGTAACATAGAGCTGAGGAATTTTGCCTATTTTCCCCCATGCATTAGTCAAGAAAAGATGGTGCAGACTGGTGAAGATACTTATTTTCCTTCTGTCTTAAATGTGTTCTGAGAGCTGAACTTGATGAATTTCAGTGGCCATCAAAGCAAGGAAGGCTTGGCTGTAGCTCTAACAAGTGAGAGCAGTGTGGGGAGGTGTTGTGCAGGTGCTGCCAGCTGTGCTAATGGCCTGCAAACCTGACCCCCTCAGTGAACTGCCAGGCCTCTCTAGTTCAAAGAGGGGAAAGGGGAACTGGGCTGTAGTTAGTGCAGTTCATCTGGTTTCTCTTGCATGGAGTCTGGATCCTTTGTTTTAAAGGATGTTGGGAAAATACCAAGCAGAGGGAAGGGGGAGGGCTGACTGAGGAGCAGGAAGTGTTCTATGAGGCAAAATGACCATGGCTAAGAACTTCCCATAGCAGCAGAGCAGAATAGCTCTGGTTCTGCCCCACTGAGTCAATTAAACAGTCAATTAAAATTATAGGTGTAAGAAAGACTAGAAAAAAAATCAGCAAATTTTACAATACAATAGATTCTATTTACATGTAAGAAAGGTCTGAAATCTTATTCAATATCTAATGCTTTTGTTCAAAGGATGTGCATTTTTAAAATCCAGCTGAATAACTTCCTGATATTATAATCCTTAAATAGTTCTGGGTTTGGTCTTGGTAGCTTTTTGGTTATGCATCTAAAATAATAATATCAATACAAACATAGAAACCTTTGGTGGTAGCAGTGCATGTTAAGTACGAGTTGCTCAGGTTTCCAGGAGACACATTTGAAGTTCAAAAAGTCAAACTTCTAAAAATTAGGTCTTCATACAACCAAAATAAGGATTTTCCCCAAATGTTTCTGTCCTATCTTCTGAATGTGTGATGTTTACACACGGAAAAGAAAAATGCTTCACTGTTGTTCTATGGATGCATTGTTGAATGAAAAAAATAAAGTAGGAAGTCTTGTTCTCAGAGATGGAGAGTGCATGGAATTGGCCACTGGTGTCATTAGGGGCTAGTATGTCTGGCACCTGATATACTTTTAATACACTGGGTAATTCTGAGCTAAAGATAAGGAAATAAAGAACTTAGTATAAGGTCTATTAATATTCTCAAGCCTGTTTTTCAAAAGCTCCAGCCCGGGGTCTTTACACAATCACTGTGCACTTTTAATGACCTCTGGTGCATTTTTTATACCCCTAAAACAGTTTTGTATGAATGAAGCCATAGATCAAAAATGTGCACATGCCAGTGACTGGTTTGAGGCCAAAAATTTGGCATTTCCACATCCTCAGCTATCACCTAATTTCGCAAATACATTTATATTAAGTCAATGGTATTAACACTGTAGCTTTTGTGACAGTTCTGTAATATTTCTGAGTACTATTATAATAGCTTCTCTATCGCCTGCCCCTTTTAATGATTCATAAATTCCTTGATTTCTATGAACAGCAAACTATAATAGCACTATAATCAGGACAGCATGCTAAGGTATAGCAGAAACTTCTGCTGCCTGACTACCTCCAGCTTTCCTTCATTGCCTGACTAAATTGTTGAAAATGAGGTTTCCACTACAATTTGAAACAAGGAACTCCCGAGTTCAACACGAGCACCACTGAAGGAGACCATGCTGAAAATTAAAAAGCAAAATAGACAATAACATGTACCAGATTTCAAATGGAGTAAATGCAAGAGCATTCACTGTATAACAGGCATATTATTAGCTCTACCATAATTTCTCTCTTTTCTTTTTTCCCTCATTTGGTCCTTTTAACTAACAATTTCCCCTATCCTCCTCCTGCACCTGCTATACACTGCAAACACATATTCTGTCACAGTGATACTTCCCAGAACCTTTTTCTGGTATGCTTTAACAGTTTCATTTGAAAAGACAAAGGGTGGCTGATAACTACTGGATTTGGAGCTCTCCTTTTTGTTTTCCACCTATCAGGACTAAAAAACTGCAGTAAGTGAAACATCATAGGCATGGCAGAAATCACAGATGTCATAATCAGGGGTGTCTGTGGGTTTTCTTACTGTGGTTTGTTTTTCCTCCCTGAAGATTTTCAATCACTGTCTCACTCTGAGAATTTGGTACTGGATACAAAAAGTTTTCCAGAAACTAGTGATATAATTTCATTTCATTCCTTCTCAGTCCTGGTTAAAAGCTGTGACTGTCAGCTGGCCATACCATGTCTTATGTGATCAGTCTGCTTGAAAGGTGTTCATCACAAAACTCCCCATTTTTCATATCCATCCTGGTAGCTTTCTCCTCTGGCTGGACAGGCATGGGAAGAAGTCTCCTCACTTCTAAAGGATAGGTGTGAGATGCTTTAATTTCATGAAGAAGCTGGTGCTGCACTGATTCATGATGAGACGTGCTGTGTTGAGAAACAGAGAGCTGTCAATGTGCTCCTTTCGCAAGCTGTTAAGTCATAAAAAATAAACCTGCATTGATCAGAGTTCATTCTATATGGAGTGATTTTTCCTGTGCTCAGTGCTGGCCTAACTCTGCATCTGTTGAAGTCAAGCTTTTAACAGAATTAGGCCAGCTGAGTACTTTTGAATGTCACACATTTTATATTCTTTTAGTATTTTTTGTTTAATTTTGCATATCTAGGTTTTGCTTTTCTAGAGAAATTTATTGCAAACCTCTTTAAGCATTAACAGCCAAACAGGTATGAATTCCATCTTCATCCTTCTGCTTCAAAGCAATACTTGTAATAGCACTGAATGACATCCTGCCTTGAGGCCACTGGCAGCTGTGTCTGATTAGGGAGGAATGTATAAAGTAGACAGTAGAAAAACCAAAATGGAGATAAAAGAGAAAACACATCATCTCACAGGTATAAGAGAATTTATATATCAAGGCTTGGAGTTAGGTAAACTAATGTTTAGTTGAAGAGATTATTTTTTAGATTGACAGTAACTATATCTGGATTAAATATATGGTTTTTTTCACTCACCCCATTTTGTTCTGAAGATGTTACCTGCCCAACTGCTCTCTAAAAGGAACTCTGTTCTAGGGCTGGTGAAATTTAGAAATCATCTTCCCTTTTCTTTTGCTCGTGCTACGTTTCCATTTTAACTGTCAGTTTCTCACTTCTGTAGCAATTACTGCCCCATTTCACTGCATGCAGCTAATATGTTGGTAATCATTTAATATAACTTCCTTTTAAAACCAGCTACTGTGCTGGAAAATTGGAAGTTTAAAAATGTGCCTGGTTTAAAAGAGCATTCTGTTGCAAGTAGTTTGTGATTTGTCTAATTCAACATGTATTATTTAAAAGAAATATAGAATCCATCCAAGCTCTAATCTACTGGAATGTTCAAATCCAAGAATTGTGGCTAAAGTGATAAAGTTGAGGCTTATACCAATGATGGCACTGGTTGAACTGGATTAGGGCTCATGTTATTCAATATCGTGGTTTAAAATTGGGTGAACTTTGAACAGAATTTGCAGATGAAATGCTGCTATCTCAGGTAGTCAAGATTTTAAAAGTCTGGAGAGGGATTTTAGAAGCATCTGCCAAAACTGAGTAAATTAACAGGCTAAGGAGAGATACAGTTCTTGGAAATGTGAATTAGAAAGCTTTTTGAAAAATTTAACCTATTTTTAGATTCTCTATTAGCTTTAACTACTTGTGGAAATCTCTATGTCATCATGGACATATGATGAAAAATTTGAAATTAGTGAATACATCAGTGTGAGAGATCTGAACACCTTCCAAGGGTAAAGCCCCTTTGCTTGTTATTTGCTGTTAGTTTTATTATTATAAATTTGTCTACACTGAATGAATCTGTCTACACTTCTGCTCTGCCAGGTTTTCAAACTCTCTGAGTGTACTTCAGTCAGTCTGAATTTCATCCCGTTTATTTTCATTGATGAGCTGACCGGTTTTTCTCTTTGTAACATACCCAGTCATCTTACTGATAGTTCTCACACTTCCTGACCTTGTAGATGAGTTTTCTGTGTATTAATGTACAGAAACTTTTCTAGAGAGAGTGTGGAATCTGTGCCCATATATTCCATTGCGATCAGTAACTTGTAATTCTTCTTTTAAAAGTGCTGAGGGCATCTTTAGACTTGATATCCCTTTGGTGAGCTGTGCCAGCAGTTTCTCTTGCAGCCGTACAAACTCCTAATGGTATTGTTTCCGGAAATAATAATGTTTCAAGAGTCTGACATGGCTGTGAAGTCAGAGGTTTGTATTTTTCTAGATAGTGGTTATCACTAACCTCTCCTGAGTCCAGTTCATATTCTGACCAGGTGTTAAATATATCTGCTAATGATTTCTCTAGGTCTTCTGACATATCTTTCTGCGCTCTGAATTAATTCTGTCTATTCCTGGAGTTATGTCAACCTTCAGACTTTCTAATTTCTTGATGAGCTGTTCTGGCATGGTACTGATTTTCTTTGGTGTTTATTCTTCCTCCCCCAGGAAATTTATGTCTGATCCTGTCATCAGTCCCAACCTTGTTTTATGTACAATAAAATAGAGAGTTCATTTTTAAGCAGTCTCTCCTTCCTGTTAGTAAACTGCCATTTGCCATTTCATAGGTGTGCTTCTGTTTCTCTCAGTGACCTTATGTTCTTTATGTGCTTGAAAAGAAAAAAATCTTTATTTACTATTTCCTCACCTTATGTGAACTTTTCCTCTCATTTTCCCCCTTTGCTTTCTTTATCAGCATGTCAGTCTCTTAATTCCCTACTATAATTTTTCTAGTTGTCTTACCTATCTTTATTTTTGTACCTTAAATATGCCTTTTTCATAAATTAATTTTCTTTAATTTTTCTCTTAATTCTCAATATATATTTTACCACACAGGGTTCTGATGCCAGACAGCACATCTCACCTTTCGGCACGTAAAAATTGACTTTCAGTATTTTCCATTTCCTTCTCTGTCTTTTCCTCCAGTGCTGTTTTCCATCCACTCTTACCCACTGTTTCAGTAATTCTCTTTGCTGAATTCAGAGGTTTGATTTTTGTGTGCCTGTATTTTTGCCACAGTGTCATCTTGATTAAAACGGTAACGGGATTGTAACCACTGCTGAATAGATTCCCGGTCTGTCCTCTTCCGCCCAAATCCTAGGTGAAGCAGAATTCCTGCTCTTACTCTTTTATGTGTTCCCAAGGTGGGGATTTTCCTCCCTGGTACATCCCAGCGATGCCGCGCTGCAGGACGAGCCCTCCCAGAGGCTTTGGGATGGGCTCTGGTGCTGCACGCCTGCTTTTCAGGGACAAGTGGCAGAATGAGGCGACTGTCACCGTGTCCTTTTGGCAGCATAGGGTGTCCCCACAGCGCCAAGAGCTGCTTTTAGCTGTCGGAGCCACGAAACGGGGCTTTGTAGAGCAGTTCATAGAAATCTGAAGTTGTGTTTTAACAATAGGGCTCCAGCCTTGCTGACAGGAAAAGTAATTTATTTTGCACTCTTTCACATGGAATAACACAATCACATATAGTAAATGCTGTCCTTCTGCTCTTTGCTATACAGTGTTAATGACTGGCACTTAAATACTTTACAAATTGAATTGCACTTGTATGAAAAACTGGATTGATAAAATAAATTACTATATCTTATAGGTTAAGGTTTTGGTTCAGCAATTGTAGCTGTTACAAATTACCTAACCCCCTTTTTATATTGCATTTCACATGGCTATATTTTACAACCACTCTAATAAAAAATTCTATACAAAAATTGTTTGATATTAATAGTAATCATTAACAACTTGATAGATTCTTGTTAAGTATATTTGCAATACATTTAATCTTATTAAACTCAGCTCTGAGTTGTTTCTTCTGAATATTATAGGTTTTTATAAAGCTAGAAGTATAAAGAAGATATTTCAACCATTTTCGGCCAAGAATTAGGTTTAGCTTAATGGATCAATTCTTTTCTTATTAAACTGAGTCTGACCAATGCCAAGTAATACATTCAGCATTGATCTTTGTCTCACCCTGCTGTAGCTTGTGCTCTCTTTATGTACATGAAAAATAAGGTGCCAAGAATGAAAACAATGCCTGTATAATACAAATATAGAATTTTTCAAACTTCCATTCTGCTTATCCTTTCAGTTTGTTATTAATGTCTTGTTCAATGCTTTTCTAAATGTCTTTTTAAAAGAACTTTTCTTTTCCATAAAGAATATTCCTCCTTTTCTGTAATTAACAAAAAGGAAGATGAATAATAATTTTAAAAGTTCTATTTACAACTGACGCAGGTAAAAGCCTTGATAAGGATATTGCATCCTGTTTTAGAAGGCCTGCTTGTATCTGTTCAATTTTTTTATGCATGAGATTTACACAATGAAGTTTAATTTCTAAATGAAGGGAACCTTGTTAACAGCTAATCTGAAGCAGTGGCCTCTTGGTCTGTCTTTATAAAAATCCCTTGATTTAATTTGAAATCTGAAAATTACATGAAACTGGAGACGTGATAGTTCCGATAATGACGGAAATTGAGATGATCTCAGTGTTTCTGCTGAAACTTATTTTTGTGCACTTTAAAGTTCAGAGATAAATACTTTGTGAAGACTGAAATTTCAGATGGGAATTCCATGAGAATTTTGCCCGTTTTAAAATTGGTCCCCAAATTTCTCACTTGCTCTACTGAGATCTCATTCAGCGTCCATTTGTACTTATAAGCACACCTCGGGTTTTGTTTACACTGTGAACCTTTTCCAGTATTCTAAGTGTGCCCAGAGGCCAGAATTTTGGTGAAAATATAGGCTTATTATGTAAGTAATATAATGTAAAAGTTAACCGTCTTCTTTTTCTGTAACCAGAATTGCTGCTGTAGCTTTGTAAATGCAAATAATGGTGAAATAAAATGATAGAACTGTGCTCTTAGAATGCCAGATCAGAATTTGCAGGGTTCTTCTTGTCTATTTTAAATGCTTTTCACATTTCACATTTTTAAAATGTGATACATTTTAAAATAATCTAGATATTTGAAAGTGTTTATTGCACATGCCCTGTATAAAATACTGATTATAGAAAGAATGGCATTATTGGAAGGTAGAGATGCTTTCTGCATTTGTATTTACAATCACATTTGTGCTTTGAAGGGATGATTCTGAATATGATTTTGTACGTATTGGTGCAGCTGATCAGTACACGGTGTACACAGTAGTCTATACTCATGGTTGGTTCTTTATATCACAGAATATTTTATCTGGTCTGGAGTCTAGAACCTTCTGTGATAAAATTACAGTCTTCCACTTCTGGAATTAAATATGTGCTGCTTTGTGAGCTCCTGGAAAGCAAAATAACTGCAACACTTAAATAAATCCCGAATTCCATCCTGTAGAGGGCAATGGTACACATAAATGTAATGTAGTGTGGTACAGAAACACGAGCAGCTGAGACCTGTAAATCCTTCCAAAGTCGATAATATGATCAGTCTTAAACAGGAACTTGTGTGCTTGCTCTTACACACTGGCCTGTGTGGTCATCTAAAACCTGCTGGATGGGTTTTTTCTTTATCTCTTTTATTTTTTTTTTCTGTTACATCTAAGTATTTCTGGAGTTAATAAATGACAGAAATGTTTAAATATTAAGGAGCTATGACTGATACATTGAAAGCAGATTAAAGAATATGAGTGCCCAAATTGCAGTGAAATTCAATGGATTTGTTTTAAAATCCCAGTGTTTAAATATTCAAAAGAATATCAGGTATGTCAGTAGTGGGCACTTAAGTGGCACTGAACAGAGTGGTGTGTTTGAAATTAATGATAGTTTTGTGGCATAGAACAGGCATAGAACCCTCTGAATATTTATTTATGGCAGGTTACAGTGAGAGTTTCAGTTTTATTTTATTCCTTCGTATCCAAGCTTTACAGTGGCTCTGTGTGAATGAACTCCTCTGTCTTTTTCTCACTGCACATCTCTGGGTGTAGGTCTAGCTCTGGTACAGACACAGCGTAATAATCTAAGGCAGCTGATCTCTAGATCAATACTGGTAAAGTATCCATAAAGGTTTTCTTGATTTGCTTGAGGAATCTTGCAGGGATGGATGTGAACGTCCTTGAATGGGGTCAGCTTCTTTCTCTCTGAGTAGTGAGTGTTTCTTTCTCTTCTTAGGAGGGTAAAGTTAGACAGTGTGGAATTCTGACTAATATCTAGGTGCCACTCACATTTGTATATTCCCATTCCGCTGGAGTTGCTCGAGCTCAGCTGACACAGGGATGTGAGTGAGAGTGAGTTAGCTGAGGGTTTATCCCAGCTCTAACACAATCTGTTCCTCTCAGCCACTCTCTTTCATAGATCAAAACGACAGCTTTGCCTTTCATTGCAGGTAAACAGCTGCTTCATTTCTGCAGTGGAGCTCACTTCTTCAGCTGTTTGGAATGAGCTGCTGGTGGCATAGTTGGGTTACCAAAGGACAGCTTTTCCAGGTTCTGGGGGACATTTATTTTCCTAAGACTTTTCAGATGTCTGCAAATGTAGCTTAATTTCAGAAAGGCTGCACACCCTGGGATCTCCCACTGACTTTGCATTTTTCATTTATTTCAGCTCCTCTTCTTTGCAACTTTCTTCATTCCAGTTTAAAATGAGTCCCTATCCAGTGCTGCTCCCAGCAATATTTATTTTGTCTCTCTCTGATACAGACCTTGTCACAAGGATCCATGTCAGTATACTCCAAAGGCAGGCTGGCTGTGCCACCCCTCATTTTGGTGTCTTGTAGCATATTTGCAAAAGATTTTAAAAGATAGAGCAATAGGAGAATGAGGAAAATTGCATTACATTCACTGAAATGAAGTTTCAAAGCTTAAGTTCAGGAATCCTCAGATTAATAAAAGCCAAGAGGGGAAGGGCCAAGAATAAGTCAGTAGTGAGGAGACCTCAGCTCTGAACCTGGCACCTCTCTGTGATTTTTGTGTTTATGCTGTCTCCAGGATGGAAACTTCAGAGGTCTCCTGGAAGCCAAGCGCAAACTGCAGCAACTGTGTTTTGCCGTCCCCTCTGCTCGCTCTGGAGTGTGCACATATGTGGCTCAGAAGTAGGAACAGATGATAAACTATTGTTTTGAATAAATAAATCTTGAGGGTGTCTCTATTGCTGTTCTCTTTAACCTCATTTGTTTACCTTAGAACATTTTCTTAAAGTTTTCTGTACATGTCTGTCTGTAGAGCAGCATTGTTTTGTTCTGTACCAGGGAAACTTGCAGGCATCGCAGTAGGAATTGGATGCAAAAATCTGGGACTGGATGGGATTTAAATGGCTTTGCTTCTAAAACAGAGTTGCTGTTTGCCTTCAAACAAATGTCTGAAGTGATATTATGGTACAAAATCTACAAAGCTGTTGAAAGGAGATGCATTTCAAGTGTGCAGCTCTGGTGCCTTGAGAACAGGTAAAATCTAACAGATGCATTTTCCTATGCATTGTTAAAAATCTTCTGTTTTCTGCAGTGCAGAACTTCAATATTTTCCATTTTGCCGTATGTAAGGAATACGCTTTTAAATACTATTTAGTCTGTCAAGCTCTTAGTACATATGGCTTAAAACTGAAGATCCTATTTAGATACAGATTTTTTATGCAAATGAATGAACTGCTAGAAATCAATAATGTATTTGTGTGTAAACAGAATGCATGCCTTGCCTAGACTTTTAACCTGATAGATGGCAGACCCATAATAACCTTTTTTTTAAATAAATACTTCATTTCTTAACCAAGCCTTTCACTTGCTGTGATAACAATGTATTTCTATAATTTTTCCTGTTTGTATACAAGTCTCCAGGACAACATACAGTATTTAATCAGCAAATGTCTAAGCCACATGCCAGTATTGTTGGGCTGTTGGCTACAGAGGAATTTTAGTCATCACAATGAAAGGAGCAGTTTTGCCTTATTAGTGTGCTGTTAATCCTACCAGAAGTGGGAATGTCCGACTCAAGTTGCAGTCCAAGGGAGTTCCATTTCAGAGAAGAATTTAGGCTGGCCAAAATTTAAAATCCCAACAGATCTTAAGGTGGAATTTTTAAATAGAAATGCTTCAATTAAATTGCCACATTACACATTTCAAAAGAAAATTCACCATAACTATTTTTCAAACTTTATTCCTAATTTAGAGAATTCTTCCCCCATTTTAATGGGGTTTTTTTATTGCTATTTTCTTTGTTTTCCTAGCTAGTGGCTCTTATCACTGTGTAGCTTTAGAAAAATACCAATTTTCCCAAAATAGGCATAGAAGGAAAAAAAAAAAAAAAAAAGAAAAGGCTGTTCACACAGTTCTGCATCCAGGCAGAAAGCCTTTGGTTTGGGTCAGGGTTATTCCCATGTGTACAGCCAGCAGCTTGCTCCATATCTGCCATGTGCTGAGAAACAGGGAAGGGCATGTGTTTGGTCAGATCTTCCAAGGAGATGCCTGCCTGCTCTCCAGCCTGGAAGGGAAGAAGGCTCCAAGGGATTTTATGGGCAGGGGCCTGTGCACACATTCCTGGGAGGGCCCTCTGTTCCAAACTGCTTCTTTACAAAATTATGTGAGCTTCAAAACTGAGCTGAAAATAAAGTTAGGCTTCAGATGATCATATCCAGTGTCATCTGATCTTGTAAGACTTAGATAAATGCATGCTTGCTAAATGTTAAAAGACAATTAGCCATAGATTTTAATCAAAATTAGTCAATAGTTGAAGTAGTGAGAGTAATGAACACTGCAGCTTGTTGTGTAGTTATTCTCTTCGGCTGTGTTTTACTGGCTTGGGGGCCATACTTTGACCTGTCCAAAACAGAACGAATTTTTAATATACCATGGGTCTGCTGGAACCAGCTTATCTTCCAACTCCATTACTGAAGTACATGAGGAAAAAGGAATCAAAGAAGATGGATAATTGGTACCTCAAATTGCTAGTGCAACTGATGGTGATCAATTTTGAGGTGCTTATGTGAGTGCCCTTTGGGGTGCCTTTATCTCCACATATACCCTGGAATTCTGCGGAAGGTCATGTCTGAAATCAGCACGGGGATCAAGGATATGCATGTGAGAAGATCAGTGTGTTAGGAAATAGATGGAAGCAGTTCCTGGAGATGAAGGAAGACACAAGGCAAAATGAATAATTGCAGAGCTATAGACAGGTGTCAAGGCAACTGTGAAAATGAACCTGGAGTGGGGGTTTTTGTTGTGTAAATGTACTCACTTTCTCCTCATATGTTAAGGTAAGTTTAAACAATTTTTCTTACAAACCTGGCAGACCAGAGGCCCATTTCCCCCATTGCCTGGGTGAGAGGGAAACCAGCACTTGCTGGAGAAACCAGCACACAGATTGAAAGGGTTCCCGCCTTTGGTCCATTCAGCCCTCACTTCTCTCCTGAAAAAACCATTAAAAGTGTTGTAAGGCATGCTGCTGCTGATAAATAATAATGGCAAACATCCATTAGGAGTCAGACCTGGAACTACCAAATTCACTTTGTATAGACTAACAAATGGCCATTAGGCAGTAATGACCTATGTTTGATCCCACAAAACTGCTTCCATTTCCAAATGCTGAGGATAATAAATAAGAGCGTGGAATGCTTCTGCAAGTCAATGAGTTTGGGCTTCTTCACAGCAGTAGGAAAGAAAATGTGTGGCCTTCCCAAAATCCCACTCTGTCTGCATCAGGCTGCTCTTTCAAGTGTCTCTTCCAATACCCGCTGCCTGAAGCAGTAGGGATCAGGTGCCTGGATCTACTGGAGCAGCCAGGCTGCCTCTTATCCTGGACCACTTGCTGCTTGGACACATTTAAGCAATTCCATAATGGAATAATGCACTGTTTTTATTGCATAGTAAGTTTGTGAGTTGCTTTTTAATTTTGGTTTGGATCAAAGATTGTTTTGGCAAGAAGGGTTGCTGTTGGAGGATAGTTATACAGACCTGAGGAATGGGAAATATTTGTTAGATTGTCCTGTTTGTGTTTAGGATTTCCCTTACCACCAGTTTCACTTTTACTGAAATCTCTCAGGAGCAGGAATGTGTTGAATTGGTGTGGCTGAGCCCAGACATGGGGCTTTTCTAGGCTGAGCCTCTGTTCTGAGCTCTCTGGGTGACACTGAAATCCTTCTATTGCTTAGATCTGCACTTAGGGCAGGATGTGCAGCACAAACCCTCAGAAAAGAGACGCTGTTCAGTACTGAATTAAGCTGGTTTAAAATCATACCTTTAGGAGGACAAATGTGCCTTTGTATCAAGAGGAACTTTGGAACACTCAGAAAACTGAACTACTAAAAATTCTAGGTCTTGAGCTGGGCCCTGTATCACCTTTCCACACACAAGGAGTGTTGGACTTCCAAATGGATAATTTTGAATGTTTTTCTAGGTATGTTCTCAGCTTTTTATATTACCAGTTGTTACAGATGAGATTTTTAATAAGCAACATAATAAAACTTGCTCTAATAAAGCTCATTTTAATCTTTTTCGTATTTGCCCTTTTTAAAAAACCAAAAGATGAATGAACAATTTGTTAATCCAAAAAAACTGCTGATAACATGACATTTAAATAACTATATAACTGCAAATACATATTAAAATAAGTTCAACTATTTAAAAACAATTACAAATCACTTACAGTAGTCATCTAATGTATACTTAAATGCAAATACATATTGTATATTTTTCAAATGGATGGAAAAACTATTCCAGCCACTTGGTGTCTGAGAAGCAAATGACTGATTGCTTTTCTGGTATTAAACTGGGGGACTGCAAACATTAAAAAAATCACTAGACCTTGAATTATATCAAAATATAATTGGAATAAAATAATTCAGAAGATAATTCAGTCTTGCTACTAATGTAGTTTACACAGATAGCAATGCTAATATTTTTTCCTTTGTTGTAGACTTAGTCAGTTTAACTCTGTGAGTGCCAACCTGACCCTCTGCACCAGGGACAGTTTCTGTCTAAAGGTCAGCTTTTGGGCTTAATTTTTTTCCTGGAAAACATCCTGTATTTTTGTAGTTCTCTGTGACATTCAGAGGAGTAATGCAGGTCCTGCAACACTCAAAAGAGATTTCCTAAGATTCTTAGGAATTTCAAGGTCTAAATAAACACACAGTAAGAATTTTAAAAGCATCTGAGAAATTGGAGTTGCTCAAATACATTTGAAAACCTGGTCTTTACTCATCGGACTAATTCTGTATAATTCCTTTGAAGCCATGGAAGTGTTTTATTAAGGAATTCTGAAGGAAATAAGAGTAACAGTTGCCCTGCCAGATAATGTACTGCTTTATGTCACCTTTTGGACACTGTTTGTTTGTATATTCTGCTTTCTATGTGTATAAAACTTTGCCATGATCAAACCTGATTAATATCTGGCTTGATAAAAGAAAAAACCCAGCCTGAGTTTCAGAGTGTGCAGAGCTGCCCTTTGAAATTCTCATCCCTTCAAGGAGCTCCAAATTCAGCACACAAAACTCAGCTTCCCCAAATGGCTGGTTGATTTTGAGAATTGTGGCTAACACTTAAAGGATTCTCTGTCAGCAGATTTCCATGCCTGAAGTATAAGCAGATGAATGGAAGTTGTTGTAAGAGTGAAATATTTACTCACTCTGGTCCTCATCTGGGTGACCCAGAGATCAATGAAAGCGATATTGATGTCATAGGAGGCCAAGGTTCAAACCCAACTCAGTGCCAGTGTGCAGATGGATCCATACCCTGCAAATGCTGTGCTCTTCCTCACAGATAAAATCACAGCGTTGCTTGGGAAGGGAAGTGCTGAACACAGCAAGGTTTGTTCTTCTGTCATTGGCTGTACATGGTGAGAGGCACAATGTTATCCCAGTAAAACTCAAAGTATGATGAACCAGAAGAAAAACTGTGCTTTCAGGTTTTTTCACTCTGTGGAAATTTCCAAGGAGGGTCCAAAGGTGGAAAGATGATATACAACATTTTCCCCATAGGTGCCTGCTGAAAAATGGAAAAAGTTGTTTTCCTGAGTCTGTCCTGTTCAGCAGACTTTGTGTGAGGAAGAAGGGCTGCTCTAGCTCCAAGAAAACTAATTTTTTTGTATGGGGACATGTCCTGCGATAACCTGATAGATACATGTGTGCTGCAGTATTTAGGAGCTCCTCTTAAGTTTGATGTTAAAATGCCTCTCTTTTGCCCTTTTTCACTTCAAATGTGAAAAATAATAAGGTTATGCTGACTCTGCCCTATGAATAAGAGGTGACACAGCCATGAGCTGGAAAGGGACTAAAAGGAAAGGCAGTTCCAAAATCCAAGGCCCTGCACTACCGGAAAACTAAGTTCAAACAGAACACAGCTTGTTTAAAATTAGGATTAAAAAGCAGCATGCCACCAACTTCAAATAGAACATGTCTTATTTAAAATTAGGATTAAGTAGTTTTTTAACTGTGACAACCCAGCTGACCTTTGGAGGGAGTATTTCTTGCCTTGTTTAGACGTCATGTTCTACCCTTGGTAGATCAGAGCATGCTTAAGTTGGCTAATTAATTTCAAAAGCAGTGTAGAATTGACTAGCAGGTAATTTAATCTAAAAAATAATTAAAACTATTGAAATTATTACATTGTTGTTTAATTAATATTAGTTAATATTGTAATTTTCAGCCTAAATTATGCTGATTAAAGATTTCTCTCATAAATACCAATAAAATTAATTACAAATTAATTAAATTTGCTAAAAGATTCTCATAATGGACTTCCAGCTATTCTTGATTTTTGCAATAAATAAACAGAAGCATTATTAAGTGGTATATCTTCCTGAGGGAGATATTTAAACATGATATGCAGATATTGCAAATGGAAGGATTTCCCATGAAAATAGACACACTTAATAGCAAAGGCTGTTTTTTCCCTTCCAGTGAAAAGAAAAAAATAAGAGAGCTCAAAAGCAACATTTTTATTTTACTATTTGGCAAGACAAAATGCTTTCCATTCTGTTGCATCTGAGATTCCAGGAAGATTTGTTGACATGTGGCAGTTGTGCCTTCTCCCAGCTCCAGGTCTTGCATAGTAAAGATTTTTGTAGTAAAGGGAGGCTCTTTTCTACCGTGTAGCAAAAGAAAGGCCGCATTTTTATCTGGATTGGGAGATCGGCAGTGGTCATGGGGGTAACTCCTTGTGTTTAGGGGAGTGTGTGCATAAACTCCTGGCAAAGCAAGGAAAAACCCCACACTCTCTATCCAGTGGGAATCCTGATTTTGATCCCTGCTCCCATTTCATATGGCGTGAAAGCTACCAACTATCACAATGTTTGGTAGGGTGAACACCAAATAAATTCAATTACATCAAAATCTCCTCTTGCCAAAAGAGCCCAGCAGTTTGTTTTATGAAATAGGAATGTTTTGTTTGTTGTTCTCCAATCACTTCCACGTTGGGTTTCCTCCTTTTTGTGGTGCTATGCCACAAACCAGGTGATAACAGAGGTGATAAGACCTGTAACTGAGCTGTGGTTTGCAGCAGCTTTTCCCCCTTCTGAATTTGGCTCTGGAATTGTAAACTACATTTCCCATGATCCATCTACTCTCCTACAGCCCTTAAACTCCTTTAAGGGGGAGGATTAGGCAAGGAAAGAAGGGGAAGGTGATTTAGTTGTTGAGTCATGGGGACGATTTCAAAGGAAGGACAGGAGCTGCAGCTCCCAAGAGCTCCTCTGGACATGGATGTATCTAATACAAAGTTATACTGTTAACAAAAAATATTTTGGCACAGTTCAGCCAATCAGAATCTTTTAGCTCCTGCGAAGATGACTAAAATGATAATTTGAATATTGAAAATTCCCTGAATAAAGACAATTTTGTAGTCAGGATGTTTGCTGCCTTTTTTTTTTGTTTTTTTTTTTGCTTGTTTGTTTGGTTGGGTTTTTTTTGATAGGTACAGGGGAAATTCCTCTTGTTGGATTCCAGAGTTGCTTGGCATGCAGAATTTCCACTGAAATTAGTGATGTGGTGGTCACAGCTTATGTTTCATTAAAAGATTTTCCTTAACCAGACCCCATCTTATGGTTTCAGTGTTCTCTGGAACACACTTAACTAATGAAACTTAAATGAAAGTGGTGTTCATTTAATTTTGATTATATTCTCTATTTTGTCTAAAATACATTTTTAATTGCACTATTTCTGGGGAGCTAATGAGGGGAAAAACTTGTTTCTGAGAAACTGAATCACAGCTGTAGTCACAGATAAGGCTGACGCTCCCTTCTTGGAAAGAAGCAATCAATGCTGAATGTATCAGGTGAGTTCATTTCTCTTGCTCTGCTTTAATAGCTTATAAAGAAGATTGATTAAGTTCTTGTCTGATAGATCAATAAAGGAACGAAAGTTAGCTTTCCCTCCTTCAAGCGTGGGTTTGGCATCTTCTGGGGAATGTACGAACTGAAGAGGAGTGATGCCAACTTGGGAAAAAATCCCCAAAACTAGGATTCCACAATCTAATTCCTGTCCTATTGCTTACACAGCACAGGAAACAGTAGCCATGGCATTCACAGAGAGTGACCATTCAGCTGATTCCTTTTGCCACACCACTCAACTGTGTTTTCACATCCTTATGCTTTGGTGCAAAGTAAGATTTCATAGCTTGAGCAACCAGTAGTTTTTGGGTTTATAACCTTGATAATGCAAGCTTAAAGGACCCAGCTTCTTAATTCTCCTAATTTCCATCCAGGCAGGGTAAACAATGATTTTCTGGTCTTTGGAAACCTAAAAACTTTGGAAACTTTGGAAACTTAAAAAATCTTAGCTATCAAAATGGTGATTTGAGAGAGTCAGTGCAGGGGTTTTGATGCTTCAAGGTGTTTAGGCTGGAAATGGCAAGAAAATATCCCTAAATCTGAATTTCCAAGGAAACCAATGTGTTTGCACTTGAGTTTTTTTCAGTGTAGCATTTTACCCCTTTTGCAGTGCTTTTCAGTCTTCCAAAAGCAACAAAGTTTGTGGAACATAAAACAATGTGGGGATGAAGGGAAACAGGAACTATAAAGTGTAGCCTTTGTGACAGTAGCAATGTCACGGCTATGAGAAATAACAGAAGTAACATAACATCAGTATTTTATTTGCACGTATAAACACTTCAATATCTTCTATCGTGGCTCATGTTTTTTATTTACTTCTGTTGTTGACTTTTATGGTTGTGTCACACACCTGAGTAGAGTCTGCAGGACTGGAGCTGCCTTTACAGAGGAGACATCCCTCTTTAGCAGAACGTAAAAGTGAGAGACACGTTCAGCATTTACCTCATTTGAATAACGCGGAAGCCCAGATATTGCTTGTATCTGAGAAAAGATAGTCAACATATGTACTGTGGAGACATCCAGGATGCTAATTAGCTGCAGACAAAGCTGCACAGTTCTCATCTCTTTATATATATACACACAGACATGGGTTTTTTCTTTCAAGCACAGTTATTTAAAGAACTCCGTACATGGTACAAAATCCAGAGATGAAACCTGGCAAAAGCAGTGTCTTGCTTGTAAATTACCAATGCTTTGTTACTGTTACTACAGTACATATTAAACTTTAATCTTATTGATTTGTTATTGATTTTTGTTAATAGTGAAATTCTTGATACAGTGTGACAGGCTGCTTGTATCAGCAATTTCAATTAGATCTCTAAATAACTGATTGTATAGACTGTCAACTTCTGTCTTTTCAAATTAACTTTCACATCTGAAGTCCTGAGTGTTCATCTGCACCAAGTAGCTTTGGCCAGGCTTTTTCCAAACCAACAGTGACATGCAAACATGGAAAGGAGATGTGACAAAGAAGGATTGTTTTCCCTATGATTCTCTGGATTTTCAATAATTTTTT
The DNA here is from genome assembly GCA_013399835.1 of Leptocoma aspasia. Taxonomy (NCBI): domain Eukaryota; kingdom Metazoa; phylum Chordata; class Aves; order Passeriformes; family Nectariniidae; genus Leptocoma; species Leptocoma aspasia. Next base: position 856,549 of record VXAX01001541.1, on the reverse strand, counting down.
CTAATTTTAAAGAGAGGATTCTCTTTTGTGATAATCTGTCATTCTCTTTATGCTTATTCAAAGAATTAAAATGAGATAATCCTAGGCAGGTGATTTTTGGTAATGTTTCAAAAGAAATGGTGTCTGATAGAGAAGTTGGTCTTTGCAGATATCCTGCATTGCTAGGGAGAAATGCAACTCTCTTAAAAAGTCATTAAGAGAGCAAGAATAAAGGTGATCATATCCCATCTGCAAGTCTTCAGTCATGGATTTGAATTTGTATGTGACTAGAGTCTTAATATAATAATAAAATCAATTGGTGACATTCATTCTTTGGTAATCATGAGACAAAACCACTGTGCATTACACAGTTCCAAAATGGAATCCAGTGACGCATGCTACGGAACTTTCATTATCACAGTTTGCTGTTGTTAGAAGCTGTTATGTTTCCTCTTTTTTCAGAGAAAATTAGGCTTTATATTTCAACCAAGTATTTGAACACAGTAAGAATAACATCTGTTGCACAGAAATGCAATTTTCAAAGTTATTTGCATTTTCACCAATCAAGCTTGGTTTCAGGGAAAAAAATCACACTTAATTGTATGACTAAGTGCATTGGATGCCTACGGGGTTCATAAAAGCATGAAGGAAAATTCTCTGTAGAGTGGCATATGGGAGCCACGAGTGAGCTTCCTGAGGTTTCAAGTTGGGGTTTGAAGTGAGTGAGCTGTGACAGAGATGCACTGGGCCTGGCTGAGTCTCCTCTGGATCAGGACCCCTCAATGGAGAGCCATGGCTTGTCAGGCCACTAAGGACAGACACTTTTAGATTCCTCATCGTGGTGAACCAAGCTGAAAAGCTTCAGTTTGTGTTTTGAGCTGGATGAGACTGTGTTGGGAATGTGAGGTGGAGTCCCACCTGCTCCTGCCAGCAGTTGTATTTTCAATGAGGAGTGAAGACCTGCCTTCCTTCTCCTTCTCTGGCATGAAGTCATCCAAGTGTGGGAGGAATTGTCTAGTTAAGGTTGGTTAAAGGTAAATCACTGGAATGTGCTCATAAACTCCCAGTGTGAGTCTCAAAACTGCAGTGCTTTGGAGGTACAGTCACTGGGTCAATGTATCCAGATAATCTCAGGAAATCAAATTTCCAGTGCTGGTGTTTTTTGGGGAGAGTTGGTCAGTTGGTTTTCCTATTCTGCCTTTACTCACAAAGTAATTTGTTTGCATTACCATGATTGCTTTTCTAAGCCTTTGGTTTTTCTGAGGAACCAGGATCTCCTTGGGCTCCTCACCAGGGAGGGTTCCCAGGCCGTCCAAGAATTCTTGTCCCGTCTGCTGTCCACATAGAAAATGTGAAATGTCATGTCTTGGTGTTTTTCATGACGATGTGACAACTTCAAGAAGCATTTCCTAGCTCCCCTTGAAAAGGCCAGCTGGTTTTGTGAACACACTGGTTTGATTTTTGTTTTACCCATTTTCCATCAAGACTGTGACTGTGTCCCAGTGCAGAACTAATCTGGGGTCTGAAACTATTTCTTACAAATTAGAAGAGTCATATATGCTTGATACCTTTCTGCATTAGAAAACAAATGCACCTGCTAGAAATAATTAGAACAGTCCTAAACAGAACCTGGTTGTTGAAATTCAGTCTAAATGTTTTCAGTCAGTACACTGGCTGTGGTGTGACTGATAATGTTCTTTTCCAATTGGCAGGTCATAAGGAATTTTCCAATATAATATCTTGAAGACAATGAGGGATCATCACTACATAATGTGATTTAACTTCAGAATAATTTCAAATTCTGTGAAGAATATCAAAGCATTTCTAATTTATCACTCCTTATTTTACTGTAATTAAAAATTGAAAAATCTCACTATTTTATTTTTATTTTCAACTCTTTTTTTTCGTGTAAAATTATTTTCTCTCTTATAATATTACTTTGGATTAAATTAACCATAAACATTTCAGTTTAAAAAAAAAATATTAGATATGTTGATTGAGAATAGTTTATTCCTGACAAAATCTAAATGGGGCTGACTGGCAGTAAAGTATTTGCAATTCCCTGAGAGTGTTGCATGTTTAAAACCACAGAATGGTTTGGGTTAGAAGGATCATCTTGTTCCAACCCCATGTCATGGGCAGGGACACCTTCCACTAGACCAGGTTGCTCCAAGCCCTGTCCAGCCTAGCCTTGAACACTTCCAGGGATGGAGCCTGTTGGAGTTTATTGTTGGCCTGGCAAATATTTGCATGGACATCTGGCAGTTCAGTCTAAGAGAAGCCTCTGACATGCTGAGAGTTCACTTGACTCTGTAGCCTGTGGTTTTCTTGCACAACTAATTGAATTGAGTAATCAGCCAGGTCTTGTATTAGATGGAAAAGGTCACTTGGGTGCTGACATCTGGGGAATGTGGTAGGATTTCAGCCTGTAGTAGTTTTCCCAAAGCTGGTTGTACCCTGGCACATCCTCAGGGACCAGTTCCCTGATATCTGAACCCCTTTGGGAATTCCAGGCATGGTTATGTCTGCAGAACTGTTCCCACTGGGCATCTTCTGTGTTGTTTCAGGAACCCTTCTCTGGAGGGGCCTGCAGGCTTGATGCTGTGTCAGTTTAAACTGCCCTGTCTAAAAACATGGTTATTATTCATTGGAGCTAAACTTTGGGGTCAATTATTTGTGTTGAACACAATTTGGTGTGATTGCTTTGGGGGAGGTCACCCAGTGATGAGCAGCTCTCCTCTGGTGTCAGACAAAGAGCACTAAAATGATAATAACAACATTCAGGTAAAGCTTTGCAAGTCAGATCCTCTGTACCAAACACTGCTTTATCTTATTACTGAGGGTAGAGGTCTGTAAGAACTACTAATTGTGCATTAACAAAGCCCTCTTAAACCTGAACCAGAAGGGACAGACTGACTTGGAAAGACAAGCATCTCCAACTCCCAGCTAATTGCTTGCATCAGCTCTTTTGGGTCCCTTTTAAAAGCATCCATGGGTTAGGCTAAACTGTACAAAATCCGACTTTGGCCTCACTCTCAAGTTTTAGTGGAAGGCCACCTCTGCCAGCTTGGAAATGCTATAAGGAAGTTCAGCAATGCACAGCATTAAGGGTGTTTGTACTCTGCATGAGGCTACCCGAAATGGATGCACATGTTTAACTTCCTGCACTGTGAGTAATCCCATTGACTTCCATGAGTGCTTCTTCCTGTAAGATTCAGTTTGTATGCAAGTCTTGCCACTCTTGGCGCATCAGACGCCTGCTTTTAACAGCTCCTTTGAAAGCTAATAGAGCTGGACTTTGAACTTCACAGTTATAATTCCCTGCATTTAGCTTAGGCAACCCCACGGATGCTAAAAGTGATGGCCAGAGACTTACTGGAGTGAAGACAAAATGCTGAGAACAAGGCAAGAAACATGCCTTTATTCCTGGAAAAAATCAGGCTTTCTTCTTTCCAGTAACTGCTACAAGAGAAAATTGGTCTCAAATCATCTCAACTTGGGCCCAATTCTGCCACCTTTTACTAAACTCCTTTTGGCTTTAACCTGAACAAGATTGGGCTAACTGCATCATTTCCATGCTGCTTTACTGATAAATGACTTCCTTATTTTAAAAATTGAATCTTTACTTTAAGGTGTAGTATGTATTCCTTTTTCTATCCTAAGTTAAGTCTGATTCTGCACTCTTTCCATAAGCAAAATGCCTTAGGAAACTCTGAGATTTGCTTGTGTGAGCACAGCAGCAGGGCCTGAGCTGTGATAAACAGGATGCTTCAGATAAAGTGATAAAACTGGTGCAGAGTCCAGCAATATCTTTGTAAATATTGAAATTAAGTACTTGCTAGTCCAGAGCTGTACCCACTGTGTGGGATATCTCACAACTCTTCCTGAACCTGTGTCTGAGGCTACTTTATGCATTAAACACAACAAGACAGTCAAAGGTGTGCATTACATTAAGATAACATTCTTTCAGGGTCACTGGAGGCATCTGGCTGTGCCTTGTATCTCCGCCTGCTTCCAAGACATTTATCTCGCAGGAACATGTGTGTGTGTTTGTTCTGTTACCTAATCATAAAATGGCATTTAAAAATGGGCTTCTCCTATTAGCTGATGAGGTCAGCTGGCTGGATGTGCAGCTGTCTGGGGCTGGCAAATACACAGCACCTTTGCAGCTGGGGAACTCTGGGCTGCAGTGAGAGAGCAGGAGGCTGTTTGGTGAGTCTGGGATGCAGGATGTGCCACCTGGATCCGCAGGGCCTTTCTGTGGGCAGTGCTTTAAAACCAACACCTCGGCCACAGGGTTGTCAGATGGGCCTGTGACCTGCTGAGTATTGCTCTTGTTGGCCCAGGATATGTTCGGCACCAGCAGCACCAAGATAGTTGCAGAAATGCCTTACTTACTCCCTCTTCCCCTCCTTACTGAAGTGCTATTCCCCTGATCAAAGCTTGGCTATTTGGGCTTACTCAGAATGCTAATTTCAGGAGAACCTCATGTCCTGTTAAAGAGTTGTTTTTCAGCTACAACCAACCTCAGTTAATGAATCTAGATTACAAGTGCCTGGAAGAAAAATGCTGCCTCAGGTCCCTCAAATCCCAATTCATTTTTAGGGTCACCAGAGTAGGACTGGTGAGCAATACATTTCTGTCTTTTTAATCCACTGAAGATATTTAAAATACAGAAAGGCGAAGTATCAGGTCATGGTCTTGTAAAGAGTCACGATCAGTGAAGTCAGTACAGAGAAGGAGCAAGAAGTCTGAAGTGCCCTTTTTCCTCTACTGGGATGGTCCCAGCTGTCCCTGGGTGGGGGACACTGGCATAACAGTGTCACTGATAGTGCCTGGCAGGTGATGGTTCTGAATATCTGGATAGCAGGGGAAGGAAACAGAGGCAGATGAGAATGTGTATCTGGCAAGAGAGAAGGAAGATTTATTTGAGAGAACTGTCTGAACAGGACACTGAGGTGTGCTCTGTGTGCACTGTTGCATACAGAGAGCTGGGGAGGAGAACCTGAGACATGGGGCAAAGATGATGGAAGTCTGAGTTTTTTCCTTTTAAAAAGACAAGACTCAAAGTAGCTTTGTAAATTCATAGTAATCTGTCATGGAAAGGGGTGATTTCACTTGAGAATTCTCTGTTTAGCAAAATGGGTTAGTTTTTTGGAAGGCTTTAAAATATGCTACATTAGAGTTTAGAGCCTTTTAAGATCCTCTCATCCCTGGTTTTGAGATGCATATGGTTTTTATTCCTGAAGCTTGCACATTTTAGCAACACTAGCTTTTAATTCATTATACAGCAGTATGGAGCTGTTGAGAGAGACATAGCAGCTTGATTCATTTGAAATCCTAGGACAAATAGGCTTTAAAAAGCAAATGCATTCATTCTGACACTAATTATGTGTCTTTCCCACATGTCGTAGTATCTTGTGTCACAAATTGCTCTCATTTGCTACTCAGTGCAGAATGTCTGAGAGACGATGAGTGCAAAACAATGTGCTTAAAGCAGGTGTAGGACAGGTCTAAAACCTATGAAGAGTCTGGGGGCAGGACAAAAAGAAACTTTACACCAAAGGGATAAATAAAATAAAAAATAAAATAAAATAAATCTTTCAACAGGTATTAATTTTTGCTAGATTTTAGTTGCAATTTTGCAGCATATGCTAAAATATGCTGATACATGCCCAGAAAACAGAAAAGGAAGATGTTGGTGACCTGGTCAGCATCTTTCAGGCACGTGTAGTTTTTTCCAGAGCAAGGGTAGAAGCTACGCTGAGTGCAGACATACTTTTCCATGTGTATGAATGCAGAGGATTTGATGTATTTAAGTGAATTAGAAAAACCTCATGTTACTGAGCCAGCGCTTGTTGCTGGATAATGGACAAGACTGGTATTGCTCTTGTGTAACTAATCCTGTAATAGTGTCACACGTTATTTGGTACCAACTGGTGTTTCTGTTCTCCTCAGAAAAGAGCACCCTTCCCAGCTCAGAAATTAGAACTTTACAAAAACTAACATGAGCAAAAATAGATCATTAAAATCAAAGATGGCTTGTTTTTAATTTTAGATAAACTGCTTCTGTTTCTTGTGAGAGGCAGAGGTATCCTCATCATGTCCAAGAGTTTGAAGCAGCAAACGCCTTTTCACCTGTGCTGCAGGATTCAAACCTGGCATGCCTTCCACGTAGTGCAGTTTGACAGTTCATTTGAAATAAATGTGCCAATAAGCCTTAAAAGTGGTAATAAAATACTCTTTGCTCTACTGTACAGATGATTAATACCACTAAAGTAATTAAATTCCATTAGGCTGGGGTTTACATACCCAAGGAATTGGTGCCAGGATTTAGCAGATCTCTAGCGAGGACAAAAGACTAATGCCTTTTAAAGCAATGTTTCACAAGTAAAATCCCAGGAAAGTGTATATTAACTTAGGACATCTGCTTGTTGTGACTGTTTGAGCTATTGATGCATTGGATCATTAGCAGGGGACCGTGAACTACTGTTTTCCTGTTGACAGGGATCTCTCACCAGGAGCTGCGAGGTTTCTGCAAAGGGAGGAAAAGCAGAACAGGGCAGCCAAGCTGGGGCTGGTGCCTGGGCTTTGACTTACAGAATTATTGCTAACTGTACACTCTCTGATGGTAGGAAACAGCATTTTGCCCCCAGCCATTTTTCCCAAGATCAGAGCCAAAGTAACTCTGTCTCCTGCTGTTTTGTAGCTGTAGATTCTTAAAGAGTGGCATTATTGTAGTCGATGAACAGTTTGCCCCCGTTCAGATGGCTGCAGTAATGACCCACAGGGGAGGCAGTGCTTAGGCGCTGCTGACAATGTGACCAGGTGCTGCAACATAAGCATTTCATTAAATATTGAAGCAATGGTTTTCAGTTACAGTGGCAAAAAGGAAATTTGGGCTATGTCCAAATATGTGGCTATTTTTTTTTCTTTCAACTTCTTCTAATCACATTATTTTTTGTGTGACCTTTCTCCTGCTAATTAGCTGCTGCCTTGAGAAGCATTGTGGGTAATATATCCAAGGTAATTCAACATTCCACTTTACACCGTGGTAATCATTCTTAATGTATCAATGATTTATTTACTGCATAGTTTTTTGTGAACTTAAAATATACAAACCACAAAAAACACCCCAATCTTTGTTTTTACTGTACTTCAAATCTACCCCAAAAATATGTAAATAACTTGGACTTCTGTTTGAAAGTGACGACAAAAAAAGATTTGCACTGCAACCTGTTTCACTTTGAGATGATGTAACCATGTAGGAAGCAAGTGTTGTCAGCAGGTGCAAGAGAGGGTCTAAAGTCTCAATCCTGTCTGAGATGCTCCTGTGTGTAGTGTCTGGGTGTTGTAAAATTAGTTACTCCACACAACCGTGGTGGATAATATTAGATGATGCACAGTGCCTGCTGCTACTTCTGCCCGTAGATCTGAGCATGGGATCAAACGCCACCTTTGGCTAAAACCCAAGGACATATTAAATTCTAATTAAACGTAGCCATCCTTTGAACGTGACAGCATGGTTTGAAAACAGAATTTATCACAAATAAATTATCAAAATCATCAAGAAAGGTGTATACATTCCTAGGACCAATATATTAAGCTGTGCTGTACTATATATATGCTATAGCATATTTGCTAACAAGCTGGCAGTTTTCATTATGCTACCTCTGTTATTATTAATTATTGTTTATGAAATTATGCATAACATTGAATCACTTAGAAGTGCAATAGTTTAATTTTTAAAATATTTCTAGTCTTTGCCATGCACAAACATATTCAGTACAAATTGTTCCTATAAATATGATCCTGCCGTCAGAGTTTTTTTCCATAGCTTAAAAATTGTTTACCAAGATGCAGAGGCAGATGCAAAACCAGAACATTTTAGGAAAAAAAAAGATATTTCTCTACTAAGGCCTGTGTTTTACATATGCACTGATAGAGATTTGAGTAAACAAGTGCTGTTCAAAGTTACAACTGGTTGTGTTCTAATTCTAATATTTGATATGGTGAGATTTTCTTTTCCTCTCTGAAAAAATATTAAAATTATTTTTAAGGGTCATAGTCCATTTTTTTCTCCTTTCCTTTTAAAGGAGCTTTTTTCTTCTGTTCTGTCTTTTAAAGATTTTTGCCTTTTTAAAAAAGGGAAATGACTACTTAGAAAAAAAGAGAAAGGAGAAAGACTGCAATGTAAATATGTATAGCAAGAAGGAAGATATCTTGAGGATTTTCTAAACCATTAGCTCTTTCTTCATTACACTTGTAAGCTGCTGCTGTGGTGCTCAGTCTGGCTGGAATCACAGGAGGAAAGGCAGCAACTGGTTAAAGCTGCAGAATTACGAAATGCACAAAGCAGCATCTTCTCTATGTTGGAAGGAGCAGATAAACCCGGCAGTGTATGAAAATGTTTCCAGAATAACAATATTACACTGCAGAAATTGCTGTGATTACAAATCTTACCCTGTGCTCTTTGCAGAACTGGCCTAGTTCTGCACTTCTGGGAACAAGCTCCAACTGGTGAACTGGTACCAGCCAAACATCCAGGTATTTCTGTAAGGATCCTGTTTAACTGCAGGGATTTGGGCATTTCCCAGAACATGCCATTTACTGAGGCTCTGGTAAAAGATTCAATGAATCCACAGATGAAGTAGTATGCCAATGAAATATTTATTATGGGATGAAAAGTGTAGGGTTCATTTCTTGCAGCAAACCTTCTATGAAGGCTTTATATGCTTATGGTTGAACCCAATTTGCCTCCTGTTCAAAGAAAAGTGTTCAGATAATTGTTAAATGTTTATTTATGTCCTTACATTTTCATATTGTGTGATTTAATATCACATTGCTGCAAATTTTGTATTTTTTTTTTATTTTGGTGACAGAGTTTAGTTTGAAAACATCGTTTATGCCCCTGACCCATATGTCAAAATCCATTCTGGATTCAGCAGGATTAGGGTTTTCCTTGACAATTACAAACTCTGATTCATCATGTCAGAGTCATGTAATTCTCTAGCAAACAGTTCCATGACTGAATGATTTGGGACTCTTCCCCAAACTTTTAGAGTGCCTGTGATTTATTCCAGCTCTTATCCTTGAAACAATTTATAGAATGCAAAGATTCAATGTTCTTGATTACTGCTCACTAGCCAGAGGACTTCTTTTGCATCATTCCACTGGGGAGGAAATGTTCTAATGCATATACATATATACATAAATGTTTATATTAATATTTTTTAACTGCCCAGGAAAGTGGCAGAAAATTGAAAAAAAAAAAGTTGGCTTATATGCAAACTAGGTGTTCTTATTAGGGCTATTTTTTTGGTCAAGATATTAGCAGATCAACAAAGGGATTTATTGTGGTGTTTGAATATTATGAAATGCTTTTGGCTATTTTACTGAACCTGTGGCAAGTTCCTCATGGAAATAAATCATCTTATCTACCCTGCAGGTACAGGGCAGGGCTTCTGCTTTACTTCTTAACAATGGCTTTTAATCCTGAGCCTTGCTAACCTGAGCATTATTCTTAGATCAGGGGGAGGATTTGAGTCAGTCTTTTCTATTAATCTGTAAAAAATTTACTAGCCATAAATGTGTCTGTCTTAATGGTGGGGCTTTGTTATCTCTTTGTTTTGTGGATCTTAAGTTTTTACAAGCCATTACCAAGGTATTTGCACAGTAATGGATCAATCACCACCCTGTCCACCTGCTCAGAATTATCTAGCCTTTTAATATATTATTAATGTCTTTGATTTGCAGAGGGGAAGATTGCAGAGGCTATTTGTAGCTGTCTGTGTTGTACACTGAGGAAAAAAATGAAAAATAAATGGCTTTATGGAGAAGCAGTCTCCATGAACAAATATTTTTCATATTGCTGGATTTAGGAAACATAAAAAAAAATAAATGGAGGACTTAAAGGACCAGAACAATTTGTTAAAAAAAAAAATACAGAAAAGAGGAGGGGCAGAGGAGACTAACAGAACTCTCGGTTGCTGAAGCCTCCTCTTGGTTTTTATGCCTCACCTTGCATTCGTGTGCCTTTTTAGGCTGTTCTGTGCCTCTCCTGTAATAAACTTTCCCCACTGATGAGTTATGGATGCAGAGAAACCAAGGGGCTGTTTTTTGTCTCAGGGTGCACGTTTGCCGCTTTGCCATTCTTTTACATTTTCATTCTTCATGCTGATGAGTCAGTCCAGATTTATATTACCATGTTATTATGGATAGTATAGACTGAGTCTCCTTGAAAGTAATGGCATGTGATTGCTTACCCCATTACTTTCAATGGGACTAAGTCTATGTCATCCTTAGGGACTCCATCCCATTGAAAGTAATAGTCTGAGACTGCCCACATTGTTACTGGGCTTTAAATTGGATTGAATTTATACTGATCTGCAGAGGCCTGCCACAAAAAGCCTCATTTTTAACACATAAAGTTGATAAAAGTTTTTTGCCAGTGTTTGGAAAGTTTAATGAAGTATTTGAAATTGGGTTTGTAATGTTAAAAAGATTGGTTTATGTTGTTCATCATCCTTAGTGTTTGACCTGAACACAGTCAAAGGAACCCCAACGATAACATATTTAAAGGAGGGTTTTTCCTCTACTGTCCTTTTAATTACTACTCATGTATTTTCATTTTGTAACCCTCCAAAAGGCTCCTGTTGTGTTTTAGTGACTTCTATTATTTTATTCAGTTGGACCTTGTCAGTGCCCTGTTACATTCCTACCTGAATAAAATACTGCCCTAAAAATGTGTATAAATTATGGCACATTGTTTTGAGGAAAATTGCTCACTGCTACTTCTAATAATAAAAATATACTGTACTTTCTTTGGGTAGAAAGTGTCCTTTCCTGAATCAGCAGCTCTTTATCCTATTGGCATAGAACTTATTTTTAGGAAAAAATCATCAGTTAATATGAAAATATTATGGCACTCCCAATGATGGCAGCATGTCTGTTAAATTTATATAGAACAGGAGCTTTACTTCCACCCTTACTAATGTTAGGTGCTAAAGTTCCCTTGAAAAATAAAAGTGCATTTTTTTATACTTTTACATAGCCATGAAATGCAAGCAGATAAAATGAAATTCATTCCAGAAAGATTAATGTTACAATGATAATGTACTGGATGAAATGGAAAGACTAAACCTCTGTTTTTTCTTAAAGCCTTGATCAATTCTAGGAAGAGGAAATCGTGACTGATGAAATGAGAAAATTTGGCACAAGAATCCAAAAAGTGTCTGTGTGTCCTTCCCCCAGCTATGCCTGTGGTGTCACAGAAATGACACCTGTGTATCTCCACGATGGTGTGTCCACCTGCACTAAATGCAGTCTGTAGAATAAATATACATCATGCCCCCGTTTAATCTATAATGCAACATACAATATCATATGAGAAATGCACTTTTCTTAGGTAAACACCATGACATAATTTATTTCAGAAGAGATCACAGCGCTACAGCTGTTACAAGTGATTTAGCAATTGAGTCATCAGCAGTATTTTATACATACTCATATTTATTAAAACCCTTCAGAAGCATTAGAACACATTTCAGCCCTATGGAAGGAATGGAAAACATGTCTTTAAAGGGGCAGTGTAGACTTTGTTCTATGTTAATTGGAGACTGCAGTATGGCCAATGTCACAGGCAGTCACAACTCACTGTAACTCAAGCAAATAAAACATGCATATAACCCTCTCCCCAGAGCATAATATACCTCCTTTCATCAGCAGCATTATTGTAATATTCCCACATGTCACTGCAGGTAATGAACTGAGCACCTATGCATGGACATGGCTAATATGCGGGTGTATATTTTTAATACGTGCTCGTATGTTTGTATCCCTCTCTTTATCAAATGCTTACCCACTATCAAGATTACTGTCATATTTTTTCCCTTGAACTACTTCAGGCACATCCAGATTTTTAAACCAAAGTGGAGGTTGGGTGTCTTGTGTGTGAAGAACTGTTTCCTGCTGTAGATTCTTTCTGTGGCAGGAGCATAACTGGCAGCTCACTGGTTTAGGAGGAGGGTGCAGTAAAATGTACATTTTTCCAGGAGGATGCTCTGCTCTTCTCTAGTTTCCCTCTGGATGTGTGAGATGGAAGGATTAGGTAATCTTATTTACCAAATGAGATTATATAGCCAGGAAATGAACGTGTCCATTTCTTCAGACTCTTATCAGCTAGTTAAATAAAACATATTCTTTCTCCTTATGGACCTTCCTTCCGTTATATTTTTATACACATTGCATTTTAAAGAAATATTTTATATATGTCTGTGTAGTAAAGGCCAGATTCCATCCATCTGGTAAAGAATTCTCTGATTATTTATAAACATCGCCACAGAGAGGAATCTAAAGGAGGGGTTTGAGAGAGAAGATTGTGGCCTTGCAGTCTGGGAGTTGCCCAAGCTCTCAAAGCTCCATCCCTGGTAGTGATGCATGGAAATGGGAGGAGATGGATGGGAGAGAGGCAGAGTTCCATCAAAGAAAAGGCAAAATGCCTTAATTTCTGGTGATGATACCAAGGAAGCTGCTGGAGGGATTTAGAGAAAGTCTAACCAAGTTCATAATGATGGATAAGAAGCAAGAAGTCAAATGCTTGAGATTTGTGATAAGAGTTTAAGTACACTGGGATTGAGTGAGGTTGGCCCAGAGGTGCTGGAAGCCATCAGTGACCTGAGCCCTGTGGAACTGAAGAAATGGCAAATGGGTTCAATGCCTTCAGGTTTGGGATGCTCTCAGAAAGTGCCATTTCCCTGAAAGTCCTGACCCCTCCTCAGAAATCCAGTGCATCAATAGCATTTCCCACTGTGCCTCTGAAGTTTGAGGGATGCAAAATCAGTAGCTGCTTTAAAAATGTTTAACCCAATACTTCATGTACTAAGACTGAGGATGATGGAAGTTTGGGTTTCCATCCAGAGGGAAATGCTGCTGTTTATTTTACAGACTCACATTTCAGCGTATGCATGTGTCTATACTTATGCACAGATGTATCATTTTAGAGTCATCAAAAATTTATTTCCCACCCTAAATGCACTATAACTTTTCCCACTCTCATAAACTCTTCTCTCAGGGACAAATGCTGCTTCCCACCAGCAGTCATGCTCTCTGTAACAGCAGTGGTTTCCCAAAATACATGGGACCTTGTGGGGCTGGATCTTGGCAAGTCACATAGCTTCAGATGTAGTCTGTTTTGAAATTATTTTCCCAAGGTCAAGAAAACTTTAAATAAGAAGCTGTGTCTGCAATCAGAGTATTTCATGTGTAAGCCCACTGCTCTGTCAGGGCCTCAATGAGAGCCCCATACTGGGTGATGCTCATTTGTCTATGGTCCCTCTAGGTGATTGTGGATCCCAAGAAGAAGACTGAAAGACTGAGAGGGAGAATGGTATCAGAGGGTGATGAATGCTGAATGCTGTCTCTTAGGGCATTAGAAATTGTCCTTTAGAACAAACATGTGCTGTGCCATTCACAGGTGTTACTGTGCCAGGGCTGCCACCTGTGGATCTGGGTCTGGGGGCTGCTGTTCCTGGGCCTCTACACCCAGGATTGATGGGAGCTCCCTGGATGTGCTGGGCACCTCCTTCTGTCTCTAACCTGTGTCCTGGGTGGGGGCTGTGGTGTCCAGGAACACTCCAGATTTCCTGCTCTGGCTGTGTTGTAGACACTGTACTTGTAGCATTTGTCTCCTTTGGAGAAGTAGCTGAGAGAGCCAAGTGTGAGGAGGATTAATTAACATTAAAGACTTTCCTGCCTTGCATCCAATAATAGCATCACATCTTAAAATGATATTAAAATCACAAGATACAGAAACTGTATAGAAAACCAAAAACCATGCACGGCCTTTACTTTAGGGTCTTTAACTTTTAACACTACAGGGACCATCTGACACAAGTCAGAAAGGCACAACCATGTTTCAATGATTTCTGGTGGTGATGCAGTGACAAACAAGAAATTTGGAGTTGTTTCAACTGTGATTTTTCTTTGTTGCTTTTGAGATGTATATGTTTATATATAGTTCAAACCCCAACAATTTCAAATTAAGACAGGTGTTAACTTTATCTTCTTGCTAGGTGAAAAATCAGACTTATTTTTATACTTGGAGGATGTTTTCAGCTTAACTCTGGAATCGTGAGCAATATCTGAGCTCATTATATTAGAGTTTAGTGCAGTGAGAACCAGCTGGAATGGAGTTAATGGCAGAGCTGGTGGGAAATGACATATAGTACATAATACATTTAACATGGATTTAATAACAATAACACAAAACACATTTTTTCTGAATCCTTGTCTGTATTAAATTGAGAAACATCATATAGTTATTTTATCAGTATATCTAAAGGAGGACCTGCTTGTTTTGACAAGGAGCACTGTTTGACATGAAAGGCTCTGCCTTAAATAACTGCTTTTCTTATGTGTTACAATAATTTTATAGCACATTTTGAACCAGTTTGAAAGATGCAGTTCTAGAATTTTTCAAGGCTTTGTGACTAATGTGGGGAAAAAAAAAATCTTTCCAAGTTGGCATTTTGCTTGCCTCTATTTCCTCTTGGCATGCTAAAATATCATTGGTTAATGCCATAATTTTAATGGACTTGGGAAGTATATTCTAACCTTCATTTACCCTGTGTTGGGGTAATAAGATAACAGGTCTGAGAGGAAGATTGGCAGAAAAGTCTTCTTCTGAAAGCTGCTGGAAGTGAATGTCCAGTAGGAGTGAGTTATTTGGGAGGAATAATAATTTTTAGCGATGCTTTAGGTAAATGCTTAACATTTACATTGTAGCTTCAGTGTTTGCATATGCAGAAAGGAAATGGAGATGCTTGAAATGCTCTCTAAGGTGGGAAGATATTTGTAAGGAAACATAATTTAAAAAAACAGAAAACAAATGTTTCATGTTTTTATGATACCTCCTCTCGGTGAGAGAAGTTGCAAGAGTTTATTTATATTTTTCTAGAATGACTATGTAGTCACACAGTTGAGCTGTTTTATTTTTTCTTCCCCCCTTCCGCTTTTTATTTATTTAATTTTTTAAAATTTCTCCTTCTCTGTTGTTACCCATATCCTGGAGTTATTTGAACCTACCGTGAACTGATGGGTCTTATATTGCCCCGAAAGTGGCAAGATTTCTGACTTTTCTAGTAAGTTGTGACAGTATGTACCACACCCTTGCCTTTCTGGCAAAAATCTGGGTTTCCTATTCTTTACAGGCATCACTGTTTTTGCTTTAAAATTTTATTATTCGTGGTAGCATTTGCATTGTTGGAAACCTGAGCATTAGAAAATCATGAGGTAGGGCTGCAAATCATCTGGTTTTTGTTTGTTTGTTTTTTGGTTTTTTTTTTTAATGAATACATTTGGTGGTTTTGGGCTCTTTGCCTTTTTTATTTTAACCTTCTGAAATGCATACTTAAGACATACTTTCAGTTTCTCTGTGTAACCAGGATGGCTAAAAAAATTCTTTTTTAAATTTAGTTTTCAAAGGAAAATAGAATTTCTTGATAATAAACAGATTCCAACAAGAAAATCTAGCTCCATGTGGTAGTTTGCAGAGGGACACCAGCTGGGTGCTGCCCATGTGAAGCTGTGTCTGTAAACCTGTGCTGCGTGAAGAACTGAGCCCCAGCTCAGCTCCATCCCAGGGAAAACTGCACATTTTGGGATGCACACAGCTGATTCCCAGGAGTTTCCACCACTGTGTTTGTTAAGAGAGGTCCTGTTGGGAAAGGACAAATATTATTTGCTGCAGTCTGAGCCTGGCCCATCCTGGTACATTTTAAAAATCAATGCTAAGACATGGAATTGGAATTTCCTTCAGAGGAGATCTGGGATGCTGCACTGCCACCAGCTTGTCCCCTGAGCAGGCAGGCTGCCACAGTCGGTACAAGCTGGAGCTTTTTCCATATGAAAAAGTTTGCAGTGACATGAAGTCATAGCAGAATTAAAAACTGGTCTTTGCCAGAGATGGAGGGGTTCAGTTTGGCTTCTGCTAAGACAGATTTTTAACTATGTTTTAATGAGCTTGGTACATGTTTTCATTTATCATATTGTGCTGAGTACATCCAGTATTAGAGAACTGCAGAACATGATGTGAGATTACACTTGGGTTAAAACAATGAAAAACTAATTAGATGAAATAACTACAATGTATTAATATTTGTGTTATATTAGGTAGGTTATGGAAGTTGGATTAATATAAAATGGTTCTTAATAGAATTGCAAGAGCTGTCTGACTCCTGCATGTGCTGTATGGGGAGCTTACAAGGGAAATCCAGGATATCTGCATTAAAGTATAATGTTTCCTGCTGAGAGGGATCTGGTGAAGCAGGGTGGGGGAAATAACCAATACTTCAGTGCCACTCCCTGTTTCACAGAAATGCTGTTCCCTGCCTGGTCTAGATCACATGGAAAAGCCTTTGTCAATAGTGGAGAAGAAACAGGCATTTTTTCTTCTGTCCATATTGCTGAGAATATTGCAGAGGTTTTAAGAGATTTTTGAGAAGTCCAAATTCTGCATCACTGAAAACAGTTTGATTTTTAGCAGCAGTGGGAGCAGGATTAGTGGGACAGTGACAAGAGATCATCTCTTTATATTTACTGATCCAAATGACTCTGAATGGAGTTCACTTGGTGCCTGTGAAGTTACACCAGGAATGACTTTGCCCCACTCCAACCAGTTGTGCAAACGTGTGCTCTCATTCCACCTGTTTGCTGCTGTTCCTGGCATTGTTTTAGGAATGGCAATTGCAGGAGTGGCTCTTCCATCCCAGACAAAGTGGTGAAACAGAAGTTTTAAATTCTGCACTCCATCCTGTACTAATACCATCTTTTGTCATAATCCATAGAGATTTAGGGGTGTGGAGGAGTTCGCATTGATGGGTGCTGGGAACCAATTAATAATTTAGCAACATATTCCCAGTCACAAGTTACCTTGTGGCCTTGAGTTCTTAGATTTGTGATTTGCTGGTGGGGTTTTTTTGTTTGTTTGTTTGTTTGTTTATCTTTTCCTTTCTTTTTCCTTCTCATTACTAAACCTGAAGGGCTAAATTTTTCCAAATATTTGTAATCCAGCAGTTGTTCTCTTCATCTTCAGAAAAAATCCTGGAGATCGCCTCCAGATTTTCTATATGCCCTGTAACCATCTTGATCATGGAAATTTACATTAAAAAAGAATAAAAATAAATATTTGCTTTTTCTTGTTTTGACACTGCAATTCTGACCCTTGAAATGGGGCCATTTCTGTAACTGAGTGATAGGAACCTGACTGGGGAATTTTTCACTTGCTTGTAAGAATTAAGCTTTTGATAGCTCCAGTTAGGTGGACACTGAGGATGTTTATATAGAAATGGATTCATTGCTGTTCATGTTTTCAGATTCTTGAACATTTTAAAAATATGTTCTGCAATATTCCTTTGAAGAAATAGCACTCTCAATAAAAATGTTGAAGCTATAATTGGAGATAATCTTGCACCATTCTTGTTTGAAAAGCCCAGAGAAAAGAGCACTGTGTAAATGCAAGAGTACCTCAGACCTTTGTGCTGCCTCCCAGCTCAGGAACCTTCACCACTCTGGAACACAGCAGCACTGATTTGGAAGGGTATTTTAATTTTTGGCAGGCACATCATCACACCCAGTGAAGATAAAGAAGATTTAGATCTGAACTATTATATTCTAAGCAGGCTACCAGGATGTCTTTGTGAATCGAGGGCATTTGGAATTGTCTCCCTGCTAACACACGTATTCCAAGCATGCATTACACTTCACTGAGATTGGTAAAAAAGAAATATTTAGAGTCTACTCCAGAAAATATTTCACCTCAAAATTATTTTTTGCATACTATTTGTATTAAAAAAGGATGAAAGAATTTTTTTTTTCAAAGCCATGCTTCTGATTTGGCTGGTAATATCATAAACAATAGTATTTGAAAATGTTTCTTTGAATAGGCTATAAAAATAATTTTTCGACCCAGTTCTTAAGAAGATAATTAAAATACTACAAATCAAAGTAATAGAAGTGCTGAATAAAAATTTTCTTGAATGTAGTACACAGCTTGCATTTAAAAATGAAACCCACTGATTTAGTTAAAAATACATGCATGGGAATGCACATTACTTTAAACTTTGGAGCACTAAATTATTGTAGACTTGCACACATAGAGTGTATGAATTTTTGGGGCACAGCAGATTCTTGCATAGCTATATTTCTAAAATTATTCTCTCAAATAATTTAAAAACAATTAGAAAACTAATCAGAACTGTCTGCGTATGTTTAAATGAGCAGGCATGAGTGTAAAAAGCACATTTGTAAGCAATAATATCTGTAAGGTGCATATATCTGCAGGCTGAAATGTTATCATAAATATTCAGATTATAATCTGCAATGTACAGACTAGCCATGCATTATGCAAATCCATGTGTGTATTCTGTAGCAGATAGATATAGAATAGTTTCACTAAGAAACAGAAAGCATATGGCATCTCTGTGCTTAATATTGTCAGGCTTGTGAGTTAATTTAGGACATTTGATGGGAAGGCTTTTTTTTTTTTTTTTTGCCTATATCCTGTCACATTTCGGATGATGCACAACCACCTCGGCAGAAAAATATATTGAAATGTTTGGGATGTCTTTGTCAGTGGGAGTTTTGTCAACTAATAAAGATGGTGCGTTTTGGCCTGAGCTCTGTTCAAAATAAATTATTTTTTTTGTCTAATGTAAAATTAAAATGAATAAACATCATAAAGCTGAAACCTATCCTAGTGGCTGTTTGAAAATTCCAGGGATGTGGCACTAGGGAGCAGCCATCATTCCAGTGCAAAATGTGCCGAGCTATTTTCAATGGAAAATGAAGAGCAGAAATAGAAGACTGAAATAACAATAGGCTGATTGCTTTCATTTTTTGGTGTGTAGTTTAACATTGCATTAAAGAGAACAACTGAGTTCCTACATTTTTCCGATTTTCTTGTCATGGATATATTAGCATTACATGATGCATACTAATTATAAAGTTGGCTGTAACAAGAGTTCCTCTTGTGAATCCATTTAAGGACTGATTGTTTACTATCTTTTTCTGTAAGTATAAAATTTTAATTATGCCACTGACAGGAACTGTGCGTGATACAGTGCTCTACATTTATCACTGGGAGAGGGCCAGTTGCAGAGCTGTTTGACTTTGGAGAAATCCTGATGCGCTTGCAATGTTGAGCAGCAGGTGCCACATTATTATGTACAGAAAAGCAATTAGGAAGCATATTGGATGAATGGGGAGTGCATTAATATTAGCAAGTACATTTGTCAGTGGTTTTGATGCGAGTCTTTTTCTTTTCTTTATGCAACATTAAGATTGTGGCTCTCATAAATTCTCCCCTTAAATTGCCATCTGTTCCCTTGTCATGCAGTAGTGAGGTAGAGAAAAGTTTTCTTGACAAAATGAAAAGAATTTCTTTTATTTAAAGTAGAAGCAAAGGAGCCTACACAAAGTGGGAGAATTGTAGGTTATGCAATTGAGCTTTGTATGTGTTAAGTAATTACTGTTGAATGTAACATTAACTATTGAACACTTACGATCTTTTTTCCCCCTCCCCCTGCTAGATTTCAGTTCTTCAATGATTTTGTGTATTTTTAAAATATGGTGTGAGACAGTTTTAAATAAATTGTACAAAAAGGCTGGCAGCCCAAGCTGGGTGCCTCCAATGCAGGGTTTTAATGGGGATCAGGAGCAGGCTTTTGAGCATTGGCCCTACATCCTGTGCTTTGGCCATATCCTGTTGGCCCCACATCCCAGGCTTTGGCTCCCAGTGCAGAGCAGTTGGAACTGGCCACAAAGCACATGGAACTGATCACAGAGGTACAGCTCTGTGTGTGTGTGTGTGTGTGTGTGTGTGTGTGTGTGTGTGTGTGTGTGTGTGCCGCTCACACGTGTTGGGTCTTGAGACCAAACAGGGATCAAGTAAGTGCCCCAAAATATGTTTGGGGGTCCTGGGCATCGGCTGTTGCACCCCAGGGAGCCTGTTGCACCCCAGGGAGCTGGGGAGGGCTGTGACACCTGATAGTGCACATGCAGCTGCAGTGTCCCAGCCTTGACAACCTTATGTAAAGCTCTTCCCCTAACTCCGTGGGTATTTTATCTCAGAATATGAGAATGATCCAGCACTGCCATCTTCAAACTCAAGGACACAAAGCTTGTTGGAGCTGTGTTCCACCTTGGAGCCAGTGATGTCTAGGCAAACTGCTCCAGGTCTTCAGTTGTTGGACTCTGTATCAAACAGTGTTTATTTAAGAATAGGCTTTATTTTATGGCAATTTCAGAACCTCTGCCTATTGTTCTGGCAAGGAAATTTGTCTCCCAGGAGGATTAGCATGTGGCTCTGTGACAAAGAGGCTATCTTAACAGAAAGGCTGGAAAACATCAAAAAAGGAAGGCAGAAAGCAATTGTTTAAAATGTTGGCATAAAATGTGGTTTTATGGAGGCATGTGGGAAAGATACTATATCTGTGTCCCTTTTTTCCTGCAAATATGGAAAGAGGGAATACCACTCTTGTATGTATATTGTATTTCTTTTGCCCTTTGCTGTAAATATTTTCATTCTGATCATTGCAGACTGGTGTAGAACTGGAATCACTCGTGGCCCCGGCAGGACACAAGAGTACAAAGCTTTCTCTGCTGACAACTGCATTCTCATGTTTTGTAGCTCAGTCTTCGGTGTGTTTGCATTGATGGGGAAGGAGTTGGTTCAGCCTGTTTGGGCTCCCTCCTCTGTTTCAATTCATGGGGAATAAATTATATGTTCATTAAAAAGTGCAGTACTTGTTCTGGCAAGCAGCTTAAGTAAACCAGTCCTACTTCTGAGCCACAGCAGTAGTGGAACTTTTAACATCTTTTCCTTCTTCTTTGCTCATCTCCCTGTTGAGTAAACTCTTCAAAGCCCAAGACAATCTGTCTTAGAAATGCTGTGAAGTGAAGAACGAGCAGCGGGAGCTACAAGTGGTGGCAGCAGCAGTTCTGAGGATACTTTATAGAGTTGGATCATGGCTGGTTACAGGATTAGCTCCATTGGCAGACTCTCTGAATCTAAGTAGGGGTTTGCTGTGGGACTAAGCCCTCACTTCTGTTTGGCTATTTATAAAAAAACACCATCGGTTCTTCTGCTGTGGCAGACCTGTTTGATTTCTGTTCCCCTTGTCTTTTTGTCAGCCATTCTCCAAGAAATCCTCGTCCTGCTGGGATGCTAGACTGGCCCTGTGCTGTTCTCTCTGAAATGGGAGGTTGTATCTGTTTCTGCCCANAGTTAATTAGGCTAGGATGACAGATTGATACTTTCTAATAAGATGAACCGAGATTTCATGTAAAAAGAAACCATTCCTTTGGTTTTTTTTTTTTTTTTGTTATTTTCTCTTTGGTCTCCCTCACAGGTTGTTTTTCTAACATGTCCTCAATCACTACCTAATCTTTACATACCATAAGGCTTTTCGCTTCCCTTCTGTTCCAATTTTTTTTTCCCAACAGCATCTTTCTCTCACGCTCTGGTGCATTGTTTCTCTTCTGTCAATACACAATAGTAGTTCTTACTGTTTCTGTGTGCATTCCTGTCGCTCTTTAATATCATGGTTAGGATCTGATTTTTGCCATGTTGTGCATTTGCTTTTCTCCTTCCATTCCTCAGAACATGCAGTGGCTTCCTGATCTCTGCGTGCCACCGGATTAAACCTCTCACACTCGTTTGTGCATCTTCCTTGTACCCAGCTCACTGCAACCCCTTCAATTCAGATAGAGCTCATCATACATGAACAGATTGCATCTGCTCAAAAAAAAGCCCCAATCCACACAGTATTCATTTAACCAGCAGTGATAGGAGTGAATTCATTTGAGATTCATATGGATGTCATAGACTGTGAGTTACAGTGTAAGCATCAGTTAATGGACACTCGCAGGGAAGTGTTTCCTATCAAATAATACATCACTGAGCTACATGAAGTGGTTTAGGTATTTTTTTTTCCCTTCTATGATTTCATCATGGCTAAGGAAGGTATGATTGCTTGGCCTTGTATTTCTTTATCAAGCAGCGTTGCTTAATGTTTTATTGATGTATTTTTAAATAATTTATCTTTAAACCTTTGTTTAATGGATGTATTTTTATTCAGAATTTGATACCAGAGAAGGTAGGTCTGACAGTTCATGTTTGCACTCTGACAATATTTCTCTTGTGAACTGTTTTTAGCTCTCTTAGATAAACAATAATTTTACATTTTTTCATCTCTATTTTTAATTACCCAGTTGATAATTTTAAGTGGCTTGCATTGATATTTAACAAATGTATCAGCCAATGTGAACAACAGTTTGTTTTGCCTCAGCCCTATTTCAATTTCTGCTAAAAGTAATAAATATAAAAATAAACAATCGTTGCTGAGGGCACCATCATTAAGATCCAAGATAACTCCTAGAGAAGATATTAATGTTAATACTGAAGTATTCCATAGGTGGGATTTCCACAGGCAGCCCTTGTTTCCGAAAGCCAATGGTTAGTACTTGAAATGTGTAGATTAAAATATATTCAAAGGTTTTTTTGGGTGCTACCAACTTTGCCTGGATCATATGTGGAAATATTTATTTATTCTCCCACTGGATGAGGTCCCACTTGCTTTCCAAAGCACCTTCCTTGGCTCTGTGTAGCTTTTTCCCATGGCTGGTGCAGCAATGGGGCAGGGGTTGGGGGAACTGTGGGATCCCAGTGGGAACTGCGGGATCCCAGTGGGATGCAGTGGGGCTCCCCCATTCCTCACAAGCTGGGCACAGGCTCAGGTGGGGCAAGAAGGGAGGAATGTTTGTGGTCCATGCACACTGGAATTAAATAAGCACAGTGAAAGCTGTATGGAGAAAATTAGGAAACACAAATCAACAAGATCAGAGAGAAATACACTGAGAATCTCCTAGAGGAAAACTCTTCCTTAGTGATACCGATCTGAATTCTCAGAATGTGTTTTCCACCTTGGAAAATATATTGAGAATAAAAAAATATATCCTGTTTTTTTTAAACTTGTGATGTTTGTGTGCTTTAGCAGTGTTTCTGCTGGGTTTCTCTGTATTTAGCCCTCTGAACATCTAGGGCAGTATTTAAAACACAAGAAAGATGTGTAATGTTGAGCTGATATTTTGGGTGTAGATTGCTGTAAACACATAAACATACACATTATCCTTTCTGAATTAAAAACAAAAAAATGAAACAAATGGAAAATGTGCTGTCCAGCCTGTATTTTTGCCATGTTTTATTCACTATAAAAATAGTGTAGACATTCACCACATCAGCTATTGTACAACTTGGCTATGTTTGAACTAAAGCCCCACCATCTTAAGACAACACTTTGATGTGGGTGTTTTTTTAAGTCTTAAAGGCACACACTGCACCATCAAAGCTACACCTGAACTTCAGGGTATTTACCTTGCTTAATGAGGAATGTTTTCCATGTTTTTTTCCCTGTGACATTTTTGTACTTCACAATGTTTCTGTATCTTCTTTTTCTATTTAAAATTTAAAGAGCTACATTTGGGAGAGGAACAATGTAGGTAAAAGAGACCCCTGGAGTGTGTCTGATGTGATAGTTCTCTTCTGTGGCACCATTTTTCCTCCTGCTGTGGGAGAGCTAAATGATAGTGCCTTATACTTTACTGAATAAAGGCGAACACAGTTTCCAGCTGTGAACATGTGATCAGGTTTTGTGTTTGATTTTTGCACACAAGTGTACTCCTGCAAGCATACCCACACACTCCTATGCAAACACTCTGGATGGGAATGATTGTTGACTCAGTCATTAATCTGCCTTCAATTAATCACATTAAGTATTAAGGTGCCTTTCTGTGCAGAGAGGAATGACAGCCTTTTCTGTTTTACCTTCGTGCAGAATCGCTACACAACCAATTTACTTTCTGGCTAAAGATGTTGAAAGATGTGTTGAGATATGTTGTTATATGAAAACACAGCAGAACACTATTGTCTGATCCTGAAACCCTCTGGGGATTACTCAGTAATCCTATTCATATTGTTGGGAATAAAGGTTGCAAGACCTAGCTCCTAATTGTTATATATGTACCAAGAGTAACACAACGTTTATTCTGAACTTTCATGAGTGTTTTATTTTTTATGCTGTTTGTCTTTTCAACACTGCTCATAAACCATAACAGTATTCATTCTCTGGACAGAGCATGGCTTGTATTTCAGTGCTGTTATGGTGACTATGACCACATTTCTTACTTAACCAAAAGATTAAACAAATTAAAATTGTGCCTTTTATTTTTCCTCCCAAAATGAGATCCATTGTTGTGAAAGCTGAAGACCTGCACTTGTATTCTTCAAAAGTGTGGCACATCATGTTGTTTGTTAAACACCCAGGACTCATAATATCCATCTCTCTGGCTCACTGAGCAGCAGAAAAAAAAAATGGGTCCTGAAGGAATACATTCAGAGACAAAGAAGAAAAGTTATTTTATTTTTAGTGATCAGATGGCATAATTGTTGGTTGGCGTTAAGTGGCTCTGAATATGAGGGGAGGGAGGATTAATTTCTGAGTAAATGAGCAACATCTGAAATCACCAGAGGGGCCTGATCCTTTTAGCACCAGCAATGGTGCAGTTGTGCCATTGATTTTTTTTTAATTTTATTTTATAATTTTTACTTTAAGAAAAGAAAAGCCAGTGTCTGTCATGAAAGACTTGTGCTCCTCAGAGTGAGCAGCTTGCTCCCTGCAGGCTCACTGGATCTCTGAGTGCCACTACTTCTACCTTCAAGGCTCTTTGCTGGGCTTTGTATTATGCACTCACAGACAGACACCCCTGAGTTCAAGTGGTGCTGGGAATGTGACAGATCCCTGGCAGCACAGACAAGATCACTGCAGGAAAGGACAAATGAGGCCTGTGGTTCGCAAGTTCACCTTGGTTTTGTGCTGCTGCCCATCAGCATTGCGTAAGTGTGATTTTTGATGTTTTTGTGTCATTTTCCTTTGTTACGTGATGAGGATGGATGGGTTTGAACTTTGCAGCAATTAGAGATGGCCGGAGGGGTTGTGTTTTCAAGTGTTTGCTTTTGTGAGAAAATCCATATTTGGGATGCTCATGATGGAAGCTTGCTTTGTGAGCAACGATCAGCAGATCCACAAAGGTAGCAGCAGCAAGGGTGTAAAATAGCAGCAACCTGTAGACACCCATCACAGATGAGGTTGCAGTGTTGCAGCAATGTCCAGGTGGACCCTTCCATCCCTCCATCTGCCTCAGGTGTCTGCAGCACCAGAATATGGAGCCAGGCAGAAAACCAGAATGTGGCCCACACCCTGTAAGTCACTGACCAGCAATGTCCATCCTCCACTAATTAAAAGGATTAAATATTCCTTCTGATGCTGCGGCAGGAATGCATCACAACTTCAGGCACAAGAGGAAATAAGAGAATAAAAGCAACAAGCAGCTCTGGCAGGAGTGGAGCGAGGGCTCTGGGCAGCAGGTGCACTTGGCAAGAGGGTGGGAAGAAAATGCTGTTGCTTTGGCAGCTGCTCTTCAGTGTCTGCACAATGTGTAGCCAAGGTAGAGCTGGTGACAGTTTCTGGAGCAGGGAGTGCTGAATGGTGCTCCCAGTCACCAGTGCCTTTCCCCTTGGATCCTCATTCACACCTGTGCAAGTAAGAACACAGCAGGGGCAGCACTGAAATAGAACAGGTGTTTTACCTCACTGATCATATATTTCTGTGCATAGTGCTATGCCATGGCCTGACAGCCAGGTAAGAGCAGGAGAAACACTGATTGAGGATACACAGCGAAAAAGGCTTCCTATTTTTCCTTTTTTCCCCCCTATTTTCCTTCCCCTTCCATAGCCATTTGTGTGTGTATTTGTATCTTTATTGGTTATTGAGACTATCTTCATTCTTCTAGCCTGAGCTCAGACATTTGGGAGGTTTTGGAAGACTTCCAGCAGGAAAAATTAGAACTTCTGGATCTGGATCCAGTCCCTGTTAAGATCAACATCAAGACTCTTCTTTGCTTTATAGGAATTGAATCACACTCTTGACCTGTGTGTAGCTGTCAGCGCTGTCTGTGTCTGACAGATGCAGCCTTTTTAGCAGCAGCAGGATGATTTTTACCAAGTCTGCTCTGAAGGAAGCAGAAGCAATGGAGCCTGAGCAGACAGGGACAATGTTTGTATTCTTAGAAATAAACTGAAGGGTAGTGGAGGAATCCAGACAGATGTTGCAGGAGGTAGCACCAATGGCTGCAGGGTCAGATTTAAGTGTTCCTTAGGATATAGCAGTTGGCTATTATTTTCTGCTGTGTATTTATGAGAGATTTTATTTCAGATTCCCAGGAAGCAAGAAAGAGCACTTTGAACGAAGAGTTTCTTTTAACATTCATATAATCATTTAGCTTGGAAAAGACCCTTTAAGACTAACTGTTAACCCAGCACTGCCAGCACCACCCCTAACTTGTGTCCCTGAGGACACACACAATTGTCCTTGGCCCATCAATCCAGCTTGTCCAGATCCCTCTGCAGGGTCTTC
Source organism: Leptocoma aspasia (assembly GCA_013399835.1). Classification (NCBI taxonomy): domain Eukaryota; kingdom Metazoa; phylum Chordata; class Aves; order Passeriformes; family Nectariniidae; genus Leptocoma; species Leptocoma aspasia. Next base: position 830,042 of record VXAX01001541.1, on the reverse strand, counting down.
CCACTCTCCAGCAGATCAACATTCCACCCAGCTTGTTGTCTGCAAACTTGCTGAGGGTGCATTTGATCCCCTTGTCCAGGTAATTTAGCGGTGTCCTGGCTAAAGCAGATCAACATGTGCAGTCCTGGCTTACTATGCAAATCGGTTTTATTGCAGAAATAGTGATATTTAACAATTACTTCAGAGGCCATCTTAGAACCTTTTCTGCAGTCTTCATTTAACCAAGCAGAGTGCAAAATAGGTTTCTCCAGACAACCAGCACCTCAAAAAAAAAAAAAAAAATCCTGTCTGTCAAGAAGCCAGAGCATTAATTTCCAGTGTAGAAAAATGACTGTCTGGCCTGCACATGTGGAAAAAGGCTTCAATTTGTGTGTGGTCACTAATGGTGGTGCCTGACAACTCTACTGAACTCCTACCTTCAGAGGGAAGGCTTTAAAACTGCCTCAGTTTGGAAGCAAAATTGCATATACTTGTTGACAACTGAAACTTTCCAGCTTTCCCATCTTCATAAGTAGCATACAATTAGCAACAATTTTTTTCTGGAACTTTCAGACAAACCTGTAGTAGGGTGCTTGTAATCGGTGAAATTTATTCTTTAGGTTTCTATGCTGGATTTAGCTCTAATTTAAATCACCAGTGTGAAAGCATTGCTTAAAATATTAAGGAAGACTGAGATAGGTAAAACAAATAAGGGCTAGGGAAGTGAGATGCAAGACTTGTGTCATCTTGGTATTGAATAACATTTCCCAGGCCAGGGCCCTAATGGATCCTGAGTCCTTTGTATCATTTTTTTGGGTTGCCAAAACAGGCTTTGAACGTGCCAAGACACCTCTTAATGATTTAATGTCTGAGTTTATTTTTTATGGAAAAATCTGTGTCTCTGACAGCCAACTGACAGCAACAAGTGAAACGGGAAGGGAAACCAGCCTGGTGTCCCAAACAAGTTGGCAAACCTTATTTGTCTGGAATCCATTCCCATGAGCTGAAACACGCAGGATTTTTGTTCTGTACGCAGCCAGGAATTTATGTCATCAAGTAACTGTAGGACTGTACTATTTAAAGTAGTTTTGGTATTTTGGTGACTGGAATGAAAAGTGTGGAATCCGTTACTGTTAGATTAATTTCAGCATTTTCAATAGTCAATCCCTTACACAACAGGAATCTGAGACAAAACTCCCTGGACGTAAGGTGATTGAAATCAATTGATACTGAAGTCAGTGGAATGATGGCAGCAGCGGAGAATTTGCATTGAGATCTTCAAACTGATGGGTTGTGGGATCAACTCTGGCAAAGAGCTGGAGTTAATGAAAATTGTTACCACCTGTTTTCTCAGAAATAATTTCCCAGAGTCATTCTGTCTTTCAGCAGGTACGTATAACTCATGTTGTACATAATTTCCACCTGAAGAAAGGTCAAGACTCTGTGTGGAAAGGAACTGAACTCTTCCTTTACTGGCTAGTCTGTGAATAAGAGAAATTTGCTCCTTAGCAGTAGGTATTTTACATAAAAGTCCATTTTCTCACAAAGGAGAGGATATGCCCTCAGAAGGTTTTAGAATGGGGTGTTCCAGGGCCAGGGAGCACTACTTTAGCTCTCAGTACAGACGGTGATTCTCCTGACCTGTGCTTATATAAAAACCGGGCAAAAGTTCATGTAACATATCTGAATAGTTGGAGGGGAAGAATCAGATGCCTTGAACTATTCTGTTATCTTTGTGTTAAAATAAAAAGGATTGTGAAGGTTATGCAGAATGTAACTTGACCTGATTTTCCCCCAAGCAGCCTCCGATGTTATCTTCACTTAGCAGGAATTTCTTGGGAGTTTTTCCCAATGTGTAGTTATGCACTATTTGTCTAATTATAAAACCAAGTGTAGTTAGGGTCTTTCACGTGTGGCTGGATAAAACCAAGGAGAAACAATGAATACAAGAAGTAAGAAGAAAGGGGGACAAGGAGCAGTGATTTGTTCCATAAGCAATTGATGGTACTTTCTGAAATTTTGGGCAATTTGCAGCCTTTCTGGAGGGAGTGGATTTGCTAAACAATTGAGCAGGGATTGTGTCAAGGTTTCATATCTTTTAAGAGGAGAATGACAAAGTGGGCCTGGAAGGTGTGGCAGCTGGCCAGGAGAAACGGAATGAATGTTGGACTAAACTGGGAGGCTGACTGGTTTCTAGAAAGAGATGAAACCACCAGCTGGTGGCTAGAGAAGGTAAGTAGGAAAAGTGTAGAAAGGATCTTCTGTATAGGGAAATTTTTAAAAGAGTATGAAAGAGCCTAAAATAGCAGGAAGAGGACTGTGCTGTGCCATTGAGATGCAAAGGGAAAATGTAATTTAAAATCAGGTGGCCTGAGTGAGTGTTAACTCAGAGAAAATGGAAACAAAGCTGAGGAGCCCAAGTGCAGTGAAATGACTCGACTGAAACTGTACTGTCAGCCTTGGTCAGTGATCTCTGCTCTGCCCCAGGTGCCAAAACAGCGTGATCTGTTATTCTTTGGGGGATGTATTTGATTTGGGGAATTCAACCGCTCCTTGCCTGAAGTGAGAATTTTATTCTGAAGAAGAGAAAGCAGCTCTGCTTTCAGCTTGCTGAGAGATCCTCCCAAGCGTGAATTGAGTGATGCTTCTGAATTTGCAAATGGGTTGAAACAATAGCTCAACCACGCTACAGGTATTGTCCCCTCCAATCATAACAGCCTGTTAACTAGAAGACCTAATTAAGCAGTTCAACTGTTAATAACAACCCATCAGTTAGCAGGAACACCAAGATAATATGTTTGTCCTGTTGTCCTAGACTACCTTCCCAAGCTCTGGTAAAGAAAGTGCAAATACTTCTTGCTGCCAGGGTCTACAGTTTCTGTTATAGGACAAGAACTTCCGGGCATACTTAATATTGAAACTGTTGTAGTAGTGGAAATAAAAATCAGATAAATGTTGTCAAGTTTAGGATATTAATGTTTGAACTTACTAAGCTCAATAAAACTTAAACTTCTTAATTTTTATAGAATAATTCTGGAATTGAAAGTGTTTTATATGAATATAAAAGAGCTTTTGCTGCTTGAGCAGTAGCCAGTTTATTGGAGTAAAATGTGCCTTTTGTATTTTTGGTTGTTATTTAGTTTTCTATTTGGTGTAATTAAAACCATACATACATTGATGCTGTATTATGTGTCTCTATGAAGGATGAAAGAATTAGTTTAGAAGTACTGAAGAAAGTATGGAATTAGTTTAGAAGTACTGAAGAAAAAGGCTACTTAGACTTGCCAAAACATGCTGTCTGCTCTTGAGCTGGTTGGGAAAGACAGGAATGCCAGTAGGGCAGTTACTTGAGGTCTTTATTCCTCAGCCAGGGATGTTATTCTACACCTTTATGTACAGTTTGCTTGTGCACATTTCAGACAGCTTTGGCAGAGTTGGAATGGGAATCTGCATGCATCTTCTTAGTCAACAAGAGGTAGATGGAATATGAGGAGACTTCGCTGAAGCACAGCTGTGAAAATGGCCCCCTCATCCTAATGATCCAGGAAGTGAAATTCCTGGCTCCAGGCAAGGGGAAATGCACTGGGTGATGGGCTACTCTGCTGCCTTCAGGAGAGACAGCTCCAAAGGGCTTCCATCTATCAGCCAGGGTGTTGTCCAGCTCTTTGCCTATGGAAGCTGAAGAGGCAACATATAAAAGCATAAATCTAAAAGTCAGGGGAAGAATTCAGTGTGGTAAATGGTGCTCTTCTGGGTAGTAATATTAAAGGGGGATTTATTTTAATGGTAATTTGGGGTGGGGGGTTTTTTTTGGTGGTTTTTCTTTTTGTTGTTAATTTGAGAAAACTGAAAGAAGGATCTTTGTTTTTTTACAAATAAAGCCAAAATTTTTCAGAATCCCTTGATATTACATTGTTAACTGCTCCCAGTAACTTTGAGGGTGCAGTTCTCGGGTTTGATGTCAAGCAGGCACTCCTGTGTTTTGTGGTGTCAGCCCAAATGTGCTGAGAGCCCCTGATGTAGTCAACTGACCCTGCTTTTTCTTTCTTTGCTGGAGGAGACCTGGTGAGATCACAACCAGAGGTGGCATGGCTTCAGAATTTCCAGTGAAATGATTTATAATGCAAGCAACTGCAGCCGATAATTGCATAGGACAACTCTGGCAGTTCACAGAGAGCCCAGACGTCTTGGGGCAAGAACTTGATGTCTCTCCTAATTCCTGATGAATGACGATCTTTCACATCAGGCAATGCCATTTGTCAGCAAGTTGTGTCCTCACAGACTGTGCCACTGTAGCTGAGATAATGAAGTGTGATGTTCAAGATTTTGTCCTAAAAACAACAACAACAAAATGCCTTCATATTGGGTCACTGTTACCAGTTGAAATTTATTGCAATTGAAAGAAGCTGGGCAGATGTTAAAATGCTCATGCTACCCATGAGCCAGGGGGTTCCTCGGTTTATTATTTCCTGGCTGCTTGGCACATTCTTGTGACGCACAACAAACCCCCATTATGAAGGATTATATGATGAGGCAACAAGCATGTGAAAGATAGCAACCAAATAGTGACTCCCAATTACATGAAAAATTACTATAATCACCCCTGCTGTAACACCCGTCTGTTGGCAAAGTGGTTGATCCCCTTGAAAAGCTTTAGAAGACCCACTGTATTAAATAAAAATCTTGGTTCTGTGTGTAATCATAAAAATTAACACTGTCACTTTAAAAAAATCAAATTGGTGTCCTAAAGGGAAACCTACTAAGCTGTGTAAAGTAGCTATTATGAAAATGTTTAGCCTTTTGAATGTATTTCAGACAGTATTTTTGTTGCCAGATTTGTCAGCCAAAAACTCACTAAGCAGATTTGTCAGTAGCTGAGGCCATAATCTGTAAAACAGACATTGGCATAGAGATTAAAGATCAAGAGAATTATATAGTTTTTGTTACCATATGCCAAGATTCTTCTTCTTTAAAAAAAAAAAAAAGTTTATTTTGTGCAGGCTGTATCTTAAGGGCTGCTGCTCTTTCTGCTTTGTTGTCTCAAACAGTAGAATTTCCTGTCAGAAAAGGGAAACTGTTTTATTCACATACTTCAGGCTCAGTGTAGCTGTAACCCTTATACATTACTGAGTTCTGCAGTATGTTTCACAAAATCAAAGTTGTGTACTGCAGTTCTTTTGCTTCATGTGTGCAATACCTGGGCCTGCTGCCCTCTCCAGCAGAGAGGGCTTCCCAAGGTGGAATCAAACAGGAAAGCTGGGCTTCCTAAAAACAGGCCATGAAGAATGAGTAGCTTGTGATACTGCCATCCATTAGGAGTCAGTGCTTTGGGATGGGAGACTGTGCTGGGACACTATGGCTTTGGGGGCAGGATTGAAATAAATTCATGTTCTTCTCAGTGTTGGGACATCCATTGGTTTTGGAGTTTTGTACCTTTGTAATAGTCTGGAAATTGGGTCTTTGGGGTCTTCTTGCTGTAAAATAACAGACTTTGACCACTGTGGTCACTGGTGTGGTGCTGATGAGGTGACTGCACAATCACAACATTCACATATACTTGAACACCTGTGTAGGTTACCTGGGCATATTCCCATGCTCCCTTTATGCCATTATTCCTGTGGTTGACAACATTCCATGCTGCAATCGTATAGGCCAATGGGAAAATCACTGGGTTGTGCAAAAACTGCCTCATGTGGAGCCATTGCACGGATGTGAGTGTAAAACTGGAGTGAGCTCCCCTGGAAGGCTCAGGCTGCTCCTGCAGTTGCCTCTCTGTCCTCAGTGCTGTACATGGGGTGCACACTGAAGAATCCCATTGGGACTGGGTGCAGAGGATAGGGACAGGCCTTGTATTCCCACTGCTCTGTGAGCTCTGCATTCTCCCAAAGCTCCCTATATTTTTTTGGAGTTGGTGGCAAGGCAGTGTTTGTGTCCAGTGCACTTCTTCCAGTGCTGTGGAATGACTTTGTGTTGTGTGTGTTACCCCTGCATAAAAGGTATTTCCAATGTAAGCCCGGCCCTGCGGGCCTTCAAAGGGCAGACACCACACTGAGCCTGGAGCCTTTGAATCCCCACAGGAAGGACTAGGCAGAGTGCATCACAAGTATTAAAATAGTCCGATAGAGGACTTCAAAGTTACTGCACTGACTTGTTCTGGAGTGTGAAGTGCTGAGTTCTCTTTTAAAAGCCTTTAATCAGTGCAGTGTTCATCACACAGATGTTAGCAGCAGTGCTAGAGCTCCTAATTGTAATTTAAGTTATCCCTGCCTAAGGGCTTGCAATTAAATTATTAGACTGTTGCAGTGAGTCTACGGATCCTGGTTGCACCTTGAGAGGGGGGATTTTCTGGTATGATGAGAAACAGTGGTTTCTCCTGGGAAGCAAATGTACCATTATGCACTTATTACGTCCTTGATTAGATCCACTACTGATTAGCAAACAGACTTTGCAAGAGAAAATATTACTGTAGCTTCTATTGGCTTCTCAAAACCATTGTGAAACGAAGATGAAAACAAACCAAGCCTAAGAGTAGCCACTAAATTTGGTGTTCAATTAAAAACTTACTCTTTTCAAGGCAACCACATCATTAACCCTTAACTTAGAACAGGGAGAAAATACATACAGCTGTGTAGAAATCCATAAATATGTGTATTAAATACACATGGCATGCAAACATGTTAAAGACTTACGTAAACAATCTGTATGTGTGTACACACACAAACCACACATACTTGTATATATGTTGATTCTTAAAACCCACACACAGATACTTGTTCTGAAAGACCTATATTTTCATTTCACTGAACATCTTATTGTATTTGTTTTCCTGAGAATTTCATTTCTGGTTATGGTCGTGGAGAGTCTTGAGGCTCTTTATCTCTCTCTTGTCACTAGGCTCAGAAATACCTAATGATGAAATACAGAACTATATTTTATCTAAATGCAGACAATTATTGAATCGGGTGTTACATTATTACTTTGCATTGGTGTGCCATCTTTTAAAGTAAGGGCCTGCCTCTGTGATTATTGCAAATTCACCTCTGGGTTTTAAAAACTTTTGAAAACAATGCCAGCCATAAATTATTTTATTGGAGTGTAAAATGAGGATGATTAGGTTTATAGCTTCTGCTAGGTAAACTCTTTTTTATTTATCTGAATATTGTTATTTGAATTCAGTTCATTTCCTGTTCATCTTAATTTCACTAATAAGTCTAAGAATTCTCAGCACTTGGCCACTGCTCACAGCAGAAGGTACTAGGAATGTGAGGAGAGTTCGTTCCTTATAAATTGCCCGGTGCATCCATGCCACTCAGCTCTGACTCTGCTCCAAATTCATCCCTTCAGTTCAATTTCCTTGAAATCGGTGAAGTTAAACCAAGGTTAGCTGCTGCCCTCAGACATTTGAGAGAAGAGGAACTTCATCAGGAAATGCATCCTCACAAGCTGTGTGTATGTGTAACACTCAAGACCCAATGCTTTGCCAAAATCAGGGTCCAATTGGTTGCCTGCCAGAAGCACAAGAACTATTCTTTAAGGAATTTAGGAGGAGCAGATTGCAGTAACGTGCTTCTGTGGCACAGGAAAGTCCTGCAAAGATCTCCACAATTATTACTAATTTTCCAAGCATTGACAGTGTGCTCAGTATGTTCAGAACATGTGTTGCTGCAGACTGAGCCAAGCACGAGGTCTCTTAGGATCAGAAAGTAATATTCCTTCTGATCCTGCAGAGTGCTTTGTCCACAGTTTAGCATTGAGTCTCCTGGCCCTGGAGAGCAGTTTGTGCAGAGTAGTATGGGCTGCCTTTGCTGACATTCAGGCCCCCTCTCTTCTATCATGGAAAAGATGCTTCTTAATGAATGTGGGCTCGTTAATATCTGTAACTGTTCAACCTTTGTACAAGGGGCTTATCCAACTAACCACCTATAGGGTGTGATGCAGCTGCTTATCTTTAATTACCTGGATAGCGCTTTCCACATGTACATGGTTAAATACACACTAATGATCCTTGCTGTCTCAAGACATGTTTGTCGTTCTTTATTTTCAAAGGTGATAGAGAAAGCTGGGCTTTATTCTTTGTTCTTATTTCATCTGTGTCACCAAAAGTAGAGGGGAACTGGATAATGCCTTTGTTTTGGACCAACAGTTCAAAGACAAGTTGAAATATCTAAATCTGCTTTAGCTTAGACATTCTTTCTTTAAGGATCTCCAGTTTGCTCTCAGGGAAATTAAATATATTATCTGTCAATGTCCTTTACAAACACATAATTTAAGTCCATTAGAAAATGGTTTGCGATTGTTATGTAAGCAGTTTTCACATTGTTCCAAATCAAACTGGATTATTCCAATATTCAAACCATAGATATTTTAACTTGTAAACCAAATTAATTTTATTAAGGTAATAACAATGTTGTGATCATGGCACTAAAATTAATACTTCAAGAACAGTTGAATAGATTCTTATTACTCAGTACAATAAAGGACTTATTACAGTAGGCACACCTACCTCCTGCGATGGTTACAAGTGAGGAATGCTTTTTGTCAAAACTTCTTGTTTGCCAGCACACTTACAACTTCCCTAAACATTCATCCCATGAGCTGAAATCTTCTAAGCTCTTTGAGAACAAGCAAACCCCACAAAACCAGGACACCTGGAACTCAATACTCCCTGCCAATTACAGCTAAAGGGAACAGTAATTCACTTTAAAGAAGCTTATAATGCAGTTTTACTTTGAGAATTTAATCTCAGGAAATTGAGTAATGATTCCCTTAATGTTTCTACTGGACAAAACATCCAAGTATCCTGGATTTTTAATTTGACAGCACGAGGACTCTCTTTGGGAAGTCAGTGGTTCCTGTTAGCACAGAAATGAACACCTGAAATAGGTGTAGCAGAAGGGCAAGCCCTGAATCCCTGTGTAGTTCTTCTGTACCTCCCTGTGTCATCTTCAGCAGCCGAGAGGACTAAAACACCTCTGCAATACTCTGGGAATTGCTGTCTATAGGCTATGTCAGTAAGGCCTTGTGAAACCAGTGCCCTGAGCTTCCCAAAATGAAAATGTTTGAGGATGATGGGAGGTGTGAATATCACCTGTACCATCACAGGGATTTTTTGGATAAAAGAGAAGCAGGATTTAGAATAAGTTAGTATTTCAGGTTTCTTTTCCCTATCTCTTCCATGATGTAAATTTACAGAAAATACCTAATGCATTTAAATTGTTTGTTAAGGAATTTAAATTGGTTGGGAAGGAAAATCACTCTTTTACTTTGGCCGTAACTTTGGCTTCTTCTTTGAAGAAAAAAATTCTGTATTTTTTACACACATATTGCAAGAAAAGGGTGCTGTCCCTTCTCTTGATAGAGTACTTAGGTAAGGATAGTCTGGAATAGCCTGTTTGCTGACTAAAGTAAAATAAGGTAATTAGAACAAATGTTTTGGGATTTATTGTTGTCTCTTTTTTCCCTTTCACATTAATACCTAAAATGCTTCACTTTAAAAAAAAAATTTTGCATAGTCATTTTTCAGTAGAACTTGTAAATTTGATCCATTATACATTTGTATTCTTTTTTAACTATGCAAATAATTTTTTCCAGATGTATCCTCCCTTCTCCACCATCTCCAGGATAACTAATGAGTAGATTTTTGTACTTGAACCATGTTCTTCCTGATTGAAATACAGCAATTTTATCAATGCTTATCTATCATTTTCCTTTTTAATCCTGACATAGCTTAAGGTATTAATAAGCTCTTATCTCAAGTCCTGAGTAGAGGAATCATATTTTGAAATTTATTTTATAATGTGTGATGGAGCAGGAGGGGGAGGAAAGCAGGTTAAAGAGTTGAACTGGCTTGTTATGGGGAATCCTGTATCAGATAGAGACAATGAGGACACTGCTGTAGCTTTGTGAAACGAAGCCAATTCTCAGTGGTAGGAAAAGAAAATCTCTTGTTAAACGTCCTTGCAAAAGTCAGAATTAAATTGCAGTGTTGTGATGGGTTCAGTGCTGGCTAATCACCAATGCACTCACTTTTTGCTGTGAGATAGGAAGATAGGCTTAGTAGAAAGGCAAAACAGGATCAAAATTTCAAGAAAGTATAAAGAAAGTTTTATTAACAGTAAGTAAAAGAAAAAAAAAGTAGTGAGATTCAAAACAAACCTTTCAGAACACTTCTCCTCTTCCTATAACCTTTTCTTTCCTACTGACAATGTAAAGAAACAAAACCTAAAAATTTCAAGTCAGTTTACCACCTTTAAAATAGTCTTTCTTTAGTTCACTTAGGGAGAGAAGTCTTTCTTGTTAATGTTATGGAGACTTCTGCACAAGAGGAAGAAACAGTTCTCTCGTGGCTCTCAATGTCCTCACGAAATAGCAGCCGCCCAGGGAAAACCTGCAATCCTGAAACCCCTTCCATTCCACAGCCTTCCCAGGGCTGTGTTTATGGGCTATGTCAACTTTGGGGTTACTGTTTTAAAGATGAGCTGTTCAAAAAACAAAGGCTCTCATTATCTATCTCAAAAAATCATCCCGATCTCTGGGAACAGAGATCTTCTCTCCTGGGGGAAACAGGATCTCATCACTCCTCTCTCTCTGTTCAGCTTCTCATGGGATCACAGCTACTTCAACATTTGTCTACTTCAGCATGGAGACTTTTGCTCAAATTTGAACTCTTCATCTCCCCATAGTTTCATGTGTTATAGGGAAAAAGAGTCTTTTCTCCACAGCTCACAAGAGAATTTCAGCTCCAAGATCAAGGCATCTCCTCATCTCTCCTATCTGGGGCTTGACTTCTTCTTCACTGACCTCGATGTCTTCATGTTGCCCCTTTACATGCTTGCCTCTGGTGCCTTTCTCTCACTGGACGGAGGATGGAAGCACTGAAGGGGTTAACATGTCACCCGGGGCCTGCAGATGTTCACATGACCCTTGCAGCGGGAACTCCGGCTGGGCTGTGTCAAGATCGGCATTCCCTTCCAGCCACAGGGCCACTCTGCTCTCAGCTGCCTGATCTAGTGTGGCGGCCGAGCTGAGGGAAGGGGACCTGGCTGCAGCTGGGGCCCGGTCCCGGCCCAGGACGGGGCCCGGCGGGCTCCCCGGAAAGGGGCCCGGCCTCCCCCTGCAGCCTCCCTCTCTTGCCCGGCCTCCCCCTGCAGCCTCCCTCTC
>VXAX01001541.1:706337-818617 GCA_013399835.1 Leptocoma aspasia | reverse complement strand
CTCCCTCTCCTGCCCGGCCTCCCCCTGCAGCCTCCCTCTCCTGCCCGGCCTCCCCCTGCAGCCTCCCTCTCCTGCCCGGCCTCCCCCAGCAGCCTCCCTCTCTTGCGCACCCGGCCTGGCCTGGCCAGGGCTGGGGGGCTGCGGGCAGGTGGCCCGGGGGAAGGGGCCCAGCTGCCTCCCCCTGGCAGGGCCCAACTGGGCCCGGCTAGGCCGGGAGGGGGCCGGGCCGGCTGCATAGATGTTATCTCGCTGCCGCCCAGGAGGGAAAGAGGAAGCTCCCGTCTTCTTTTTCGTCTTTTACATGTGTGTTTCACAGAGGCGTGTGCAATTTGCATCACTTCCCTGAAACACTTCCCATTTCAAACCACGACAAGTGTCAAGCTTGAAGTGGGCACCAGCACCCTGCCTGGTGCTTGCAAAAAGCAGCTGGTGTTCTGCCCATCCAATTTCTAACATCTTCATGGTTTTTGTTTGAATTGTCATTTTAAATGATGGCTTTTTCCAAAATACTGCACCAGTTGCCTGATCTATAATGATATAGTCTTCAAAATATTTTCCCCACCTCCTTTTTCAAAAGAAACTACCCCAAAACCACCAAACCAATGAACATTTTAATAATTTTAAGATTTTCAGCAACTTTCAGCAAGTGTTTGAAGTGCCTTGCATCCTTGCATAGACCTTCTGTTGAACTCTGAATTCCCAGTAATACTGAGAAGAGGTGATAAATTCATTTATTCTGATAACTCCAAATGCTTGAATTCACCACTCTCTTGATCCATGGAGGGTGGTGTTTAATGAAGCCTCTTGGGCAGAAGTGCAGCTGAGGTGTCCCTTCTGCCCTTCACGTGGACACGTGGAAGGTTTCCTCTCTGGTTCCTCAGTACCTGAGTTACCATTCTCTCCAAGAGGGGTGGAAAAGCCTGTGCCCAGCTCAGCACTGGTTTCCAGTCATTTTTGGGGCTCAATGCCACAGTCCAGCCACAGAAGTAGCTGTACTGTAAATTTTTTACAATTTTGTTAGATCTGTTGCAGTGATCTAAAGCAGGCTCTTGAATATCTCCTTCTCAGCACTTAGAGAGTTTTCCCCATTCCCACCAGAAATCTGCAACAAGCTGTAGGAGCCTACATGTGGAAAAAAGGAGAGAGGAAACGGGCATGGAGACAAGGAGAGCCATGAAAGGGAGGGAGCAGGATGCTTAGCCAGCAGCCCACTAATTTAGCTCTTTTCTCCCTGTGTCCTCTGGAATAATTGGTAGCCTCAAAATGTTCTGGACTTGATGGAAGAGCTGAAATCTTGGAACTGGTCATGCCTTAGGCACTGAAGATTGCACCGGCTGATCAGCCAAATCCTGGTGCTGTCCAAGAGCACCTCATGGACATCCAAATCCATGGCAATTATCCTCTGCTCAAATAATAGACTCATAGGATCATTTGGGTTGTAAAGGACCTTGGAGACCGAGTCCAACCATTAGCAGTGCCAAGTGCAGTGCTTCCAGGCCCCTCAAATGGGAATTAATTTCCCCAGCTCCTTTGTGCTTACCAGGGATCTGGATGAGTTTCTTCTCTGTGGGGAATGGTGATATGACCACAGCCTTGCTCCAGGCAACCTCGGTGTTTTGAGGTTTTGGTTTGTTTGGGTTTTTGGGCATGTAGTGGTTTGGTGTCCTGGATACACTGCCCAGGGCAGCGGTGGAAACCCCATCCCTGAGGAATTTAAAACCTTGGAGAGCTGGAGCTCAGGGGTGTGGGTTAGTGGTGGCCTTGGCAGTGCAGGGTTAACAGTTGGGCTTGATCTTAAAGGTCTTTTCCAACCCTTTATGATTCTATTATTCATTAAAGCCTATTTCCTGATGAGATGTTAGAGATGCAGAATATGGCTTGAGATAGTGGTCTGTGCAGAAAAGTGTCTCTTGAGGAAACATTGAATGTACGGAAAAGGATCCATGCTTTTCCTGAGGCCACTTGAAACCTTGTCAGGGCAGGTTTTTAGTGTGGAAACATGAGGCATCAACCACAAGAGCAATATTTCTCTTCTTGTTGGTGGAGGAAAGTAACTTTGGGGGGCTTTTTTTCTGAATGTCACCTTTTTATGAAGCATCACTTCTTCCAGTTGCAGAACAAAGATCACTCTTCAGATTTTTCTTCATAATTTCACCATTTCTTGAAAACTTCAGTGTTTGCAGCTGCTCTGATCTCCCTTGTCAGTGGGAGTGTTGTGCATATACACACTTTTAAGGCTTTTTACTCCTGGTACTGGCTGCTCTTTAGAGTTCAGACTGACACAAAGAGAGCCCGTGGCAAAGGTGCACATCCTTCAGCCCTTTCCACAGGACACAACATGAGCTGCTCAGAATTCCCAGTGGGATTGAAAACAAAACTGAACCCCAGTCCTTGATATCAGAACAGGAACAAGTTTTGTACCCATCTTCCATCTCAATTATGCATTTTATAATTTTATTCTTGGCGTCTTGTTTTAATTTCTTCCACTTTTTTCATACCTTGGTATTTTCTACAGGTTCCACTGACCTTTACACATAGAAGTCTCATTTTTCTGTAATCTTGTGGGTTTTGTTTTTAATACATTATAGTTTTCCTCCAAATATTAATTCTTTTTTATAATCTCTGTTTTTTTCTTAAAGTAATAATGTTGCACATCAGTGGATTAATTTTTCTTTCTAACAGTTTAGTTAAAAAGAGTATGAATTCAAACAACTGCCTTGGCACTCTTGTGATATTTTCCTAACATTCTACATGATTATAAAATGCTAAATTTTGTCTGCTGAACTTTAGAAATCACTTCAAACACTGAATTTTTTCCCCCATTTATTAATTTTTTTAAATCAGTGACTCTATGTAATGTGAATGCGGCATTAGCCTGAATAATGACTTACTCTCCAGTTCCATCTGCACATCTGATTTAATTATGCTCCAAAGGAGGAAATGCAAAGGAGATATTATCTTAACAAGTTAAGTTTTCTCTTGCACAAGAAACATTTTCCCCTCACTGCCCTTTAAGTAGCTGGTTTGTGTCCCCTGATGCACAGCAGGGAATGGCATTTGCCTTCCTGTGGCAAAAGGAATCCTATGGATGGAAAACCAGTCCATGTGTGAATTAGCTTGGAGTTGTATTGTGTTTCTTATACTAATATAATATTGTTCTAGTGCTTGCCCCTGATTAAAGACATACATAAATAAATAATTTATAATTTAATTAATAAGGTATAATATGCAAAGCACAGTAATTTCAAACAGCTTGTAATGTCTCTAATGTACTTTCAATTTTTTATTTTACATAAGGGCTATATTCATTATGTGGTTATGATAAACATACTAATGAATTTTATTACAGGAACAAATTTAAACATGTAAATGAGATCAAATAGTATTAAAATGCAAACGATGGGGAAACTTATTACAAACTAACCTTGCCAACATACATGGAGGGATGTTACAAAAGGACTCGGGAAATTGCACACTTGGTACAAAGTCATTGCAGTCCTTTCACAAAGTCACTGAAAACAAGAATTTATGAACTCTCCAGTTTTAGTGTTGCATAAACTTTGTTGAACAAAAAAAGTTAACTCGAATCCTGGGCTTGCATGTAACTTTGGGTGACAATTAAAATCCCTTTTCTTGTTCCAGTGAACAGTAATCTGTGCATAATTACATTCAAATGAGATATTAGCATTTTTTGTGCTTACTCTTTGTTAATTGCAGAGTTCACTCACCATGGTGATGCTTTTGATAGAATCAAGCAACCTTATTGACCTGATGCTGCAAGGCATGTTTGGAAATTCTGNATTATCCTCTGCTCAAATAATAGACTCATAGGATCATTTGGGTTGTAAAGGACCTTGGAGACCGAGTCCAACCATTAGCAGTGCCAAGTGCAGTGCTTCCAGGCCCCTCAAATGGGAATTAATTTCCCCAGCTCCTTTGTGCTTACCAGGGATCTGGATGAGTTTCTTCTCTGTGGGGAATGGTGATATGACCACAGCCTTGCTCCAGGCAACCTCAGTGTTTTGAGGTTTTGGTTTGTTTGGGTTTTTGGGCATGTAGTGGTTTGGTGTCCTGGATACACTGCCCAGGGCAGCGGTGGAAACCCCATCCCTGAGGAATTTAAAACCTTGGAGAGCTGGAGCTCAGGGGTGTGGGTTAGTGGTGGCCTTGGCAGTGCAGGGTTAACAGTTGGGCTTGATCTTAAAGGTCTTTTCCAACCCTTTATGATTCTATTATTCATTAAAGCCTATTTCCTGATGAGATGTTAGAGATGCAGAATATGGCTTGAGATAGTGGTCTGTGCAGAAAAGTGTCTCTTGAGGAAACATTGAATGTACGGAAAAGGATCCATGCTTTTCCTGAGGCCACTTGAAACCTTGTCAGGGCAGGTTTTTAGTGTGGAAACATGAGGCATCAACCACAAGAGCAATATTTCTCTTCTTGTTGGTGGAGGAAAGTAACTTTGGGGGGCTTTTTTTCTGAATGTCACCTTTTTATGAAGCATCACTTCTTCCAGTTGCAGAACAAAGATCACTCTTCAGATTTTTCTTCATAATTTCACCATTTCTTGAAAACTTCAGTGTTTGCAGCTGCTCTGATCTCCCTTGTCAGTGGGAGTGTTGTGCATATACACACTTTTAAGGCTTTTTACTCCTGGTACTGGCTGCTCTTTAGAGTTCAGACTGACACAAAGAGAGCCCGTGGCAAAGGTGCACATCCTTCANACAAGAAACATTTTCCCCTCACTGCCCTTTAAGTAGCTGGTTTGTGTCCCCTGATGCACAGCAGGGAATGGCATTTGCCTTCCTGTGGCAAAAGGAATCCTATGGATGGAAAACCAGTCCATGTGTGAATTAGCTTGGAGTTGTATTGTGTTTCTTATACTAATATAATATTGTTCTAGTGCTTGCCCCTGATTAAAGACATACATAAATAAATAATTTATAATTTAATTAATAAGGTATAATATGCAAAGCACAGTAATTTCAAACAGCTTGTAATGTCTCTAATGTACTTTCAATTTTTTATTTTACATAAGGGCTATATTCATTATGTGGTTATGATAAACATACTAATGAATTTTATTACAGGAACAAATTTAAACATGTAAATGAGATCAAATAGTATTAAAATGCAAACGATGGGGAAACTTATTACAAACTAACCTTGCCAACATACATGGAGGGATGTTACAAAAGGACTCGGGAAATTGCACACTTGGTACAAAGTCATTGCAGTCCTTTCACAAAGTCACTGAAAACAAGAATTTATGAACTCTCCAGTTTTAGTGTTGCATAAACTTTGTTGAACAAAAAAAGTTAACTCGAATCCTGGGCTTGCATGTAACTTTGGGTGACAATTAAAATCCCTTTTCTTGTTCCAGTGAACAGTAATCTGTGCATAATTACATTCAAATGAGATATTAGCATTTTTTGTGCTTACTCTTTGTTAATTGCAGAGTTCACTCACCATGGTGATGCTTTTGATAGAATCAAGCAACCTTATTGACCTGATGCTGCAAGGCATGTTTGGAAATTCTGCTGTATTCTTTTTTTTTTCTATTTTTTTTTTATTTTGGCATTTTGAGGAGTCCTGCTGCTTTTATTACATTCCTGACACTTTTGTTAATAAATCATTGCAAAGTTAATGAAAATTGCATTCAGGCATATCCAAAATAATTGTGTCCTTTGTCATGCTAATAAATGGAAAGATGTTGATCCAATGGGTGAGTGCATGCCCATTATGGGGAAGTTTGTGATACGTGTGCCTGTTGCGCTTGGACTTACTGCTTTGGCAAATCACTTCATGTCAAAACAGGGATGGGGAAAACAAAAGTCCATATGCTTTATTTCAAAAGTTACACAACCTGCCTCTTAATTAGGCTGGAAAGCAAGGAAGGATTGAAATGTGTATATTAAAATGTACAGTTACAGTATTATCTGCAGGAATCGGCAACTGACTTACCCCAGAATATCCTCTGGGATTAAAACAATTAAATATCTCTTTCTTCTTGCATACTGAACTTTCATGCTTATTAAACCCTGATGATAAAAGATAGAAAAAAACCCCTATCCTTAAGCTTTAATACCGAGCTGTGCTGGAGGGAAGTAAGCCAACAGCTGTGTGGGGCTTTTTAGAAGGGAGGGAGGTGATGATTTTTGGTTTACTCTCCTTTCCAGATAGAAAGCTGGAAAAGTAAAATGCAGGCGAGATTAAATTCTGCATTTTCTTTCACTGTGTTTATTAGTAGTGGCTTCAGTGGCTTGAAGCCAAACTGATAAAAAATGGATTAGATTTTTGGTGCAGGAAATCTTTTACATGTTGCAGTATAACTAAGAAAATAAGAGATTAAATGTTAAGGAAATGTTTACCTGGAAAAATGATATTTCATCCTGCAATGTTAGAGTTTAAAAATGTTAATAGTATAAAAATGCAGGTAGTTTTAGTCAAGAGTACTTAATTTATGCACTGGCCCATCCTGCAGGTTTGAGGTGGGAATTAATTCTGCTACTCAAAGAGTGTAGTTTTCAGAACTGTCACATTAGGTATAAGATGCAGGGTGCTGGTTGAATTAGGGGTTGTTTAAAAGATGTGGATTTGTTGTGTTGTCTGAATGTGTATTTTTCCTCTCCTAATTTCAAGAATGGTATATTGCCCCAAGATGGGCAATTTTTTTTTTTTTTAATTATTAACAGGAATTTTAAGCTCACTGAAGGACATTTAGGTAAGGACATTTAGGTTCTTAAAACAGTATCTGCAAAAATGCAGGACTTCAAATCTTCAACTCTTCACTTTAATTTGCTCTTAAAGTGCAGCAAAATCTTTTGCACATGAAGAGCCCCCTGACATCAGTGAGGTTTGCACAGGTAATGAGGGTGGGACACAGCTGGGAAAAGGGGGGTGTGTTTGGGAGACTTAAAAAATGCCTTTAAAACGAGCTTTGGAAAAGAGTCTGGAGCAAATGCAAAGAGGTGTGTGCAGCAGTATTGGCAGCATCCTTGGAGAATTAGTTAAAATCTATGACTTGTAAAAGCTGAAAAGAAACTTTCCCTGAGAGTCATAATCACCCACTGTATGATTTCTCCTCTGAAGCATTTGAAAAGTGTTTGGCCACTGATGATGTGTGGAGGTGGAATTAAGGGAATCAATGCAAGGCTGATCCAGGTTTGGAAGTGTGCTACACAGCTCTGTGTTTGTAGCAATGTTTTCCTCCATTTGCAGCACATTTATAAATCTTGGAAACATGAAATTATAGGCAATCAAAACAGGAAGGTGAAGCAGCACGGTTTCAAGGCAGCATGAAGGAAAGTCTCATTGCTCCTTTTTATTTTGGAACATTTTCTCTGCATGACAGAAATGGATGGGCTCTCTCTCTTCTAAATAGCCTTTGCAAAGATGTATATTTTCTAGAAATAGATAGCGAGTACCATTTGCTGTCAGGTTATTGACCAGGTCAGATGATCTGCCAAATTTAGATTGAGGGATTTAGTGAAGGGCAATTTATGGAGTTCAGCTTTTGTACTTGGACTCCTTGCAACTCACTGGAGCGAAGACAGGCTCGTTCAAAGGGTAGAAAACCATTTTCCTGCTCCAGTATTTGCACCCAGGTTCATTCTGTGTTGTTCTCCCAGGCACTGAGGAGCTCCTCCTGTACTAATGCTGAGCTCCAGCCCCGTTCTGTGCCCGTTGGTGGGGGATGCTGAATTACTGTTGCAAGATGTGCCACTCTGACTTCCTCTCAGCAATTCCGTGTGATTCTGACCTAACTACAGGCTCCTGGTGATAGCACAAGGTAAAACATTATGCCAGCCCTGCCAGTGTTAGTGGGATTCCTCGGAAAAGTTTCACCATGGTGATATTTGCAGAAAACCAGCAAATCCCTGCCATTTATGCTTTTAAAGCAATGCTGACACTTCAGCAGATAGTGCTGTAATGTGTATCCTGAGAGTGTTCACTGACTCTGAATGAAGTGACAGTAAAATCCTCACTAAAGTATGAAAAGGTTACTGCAATCCTCTTATAGCTGGAGTCTGACGAGTTTTCCCAAGTTCCCGCTTGTTTCTTCTGGTGCTCTTTCAGATTTAGGCAAGTCTCACGATAAACTTGCTAGTGGCTGTTTTACTCCATGATCTTAAAGGTCTTTTCCAGCCTTAATGCTTATAGGGTGACTGAATTGTTAGCTGTGCCATTTGTACTTCACTGCAGGGGTTCCTGGGGAGCATTTTTTTTATTGCTGGCTTCTTTTGGTTGTTTGTTCATAGGAGTTGCATCCCTGCCCACCAAGGCATTTTCCATGGATACGGTGGCCTGCAGGAGCTGGAGAGGCTGATCCATCAGCATATTTAATTGTCTGGGGGTAGAATGTGTTTGCATGGGTCAGGTAATTCTACATCCCCTGCCATATTTCACAATCCCATTTTTAAAGTAATTTTATACAAGAAAATGTGGCTTTGTAAAACTTGGCTAAATCAGAGTCAAGCTGCCTCCAGCGAACTTCAAAGGGGATCTTTTTTTTGCATGAGTGTGTTGCACATATCGTCACACGTGTATAAAATTTATATCACGTGTTTATAAACTTTACAGTTGGTTTTACAAAGCTCTTACATTATAGTTCCCAGTTTTCTCATGCAGATCTTGCTGCAACTTTTATCCCACAGGCTGAATTCCTGTGTTAAAATGTAACAAGCAGTGTAGGAACTTTTTTTTTGGGAAGAGAATTGAGAACTGATGAGGATGAAGAAAATGTTGCTCAATGCTTTTTAAATAGTGCAACATGAAAAACCAGTTGAATTTGATATTTGAAGCACAGTAAGGCTGTTATTCCTGTTGAATGCTATTGCTGAGTATTCTGGTTCTCAGTTTGTGGAGGGAAAAAAAATTCGAAATTTCAGGTAATAAAATTAGTATCTCTCTGGTTTTTTAGGAAAGTTTACAAGAGGTTTACCTTCAGTCAGGCTAATGTGGAGAGTTCAAAAGCTCTCCTTGCATTTCTTGGCAGAGAATCTGGTGTTAAAGATGGAAAGGGAATAAGATGAACCCAGGAAAAATCCCTCCTCAGAACAGCTGCTAATGAGCCTTTTGGGGCTGATAGTGACTTCCTGTGACCTGGCTGTGAAATCCCAGTTTTTGTCTCATGCAGATTCCAACATGTGCAGGGATCAATTTGCTTTGGATTTAACAACCCCTGCATTGACTCAGCCCACCTTGACCAGGTGAGCGTTTGGCTGGGCTCAGAGTGCAGAGGGAGCCCCCATCCAGTGCTGGGGAAGGGGCAGGCAGGAAGAGCCCCCTTTCCCAGGCTTTTGGGGGCACCCTGTGGGAAAGGCTCTGCCACTTCAGGTTGCTGAGTTTTGTGGATAAGCACAAAGCTTGTCAGATGGCATCAGCACATCCTGCTGGGAAGTTCCACAGCAGGGATGGCCTGGGTCAGGAGAAAGGAGACCTGCAGAGCAAGGAGCTTTGGAGCAAGAGATGGCAGAGTTGTTTTCCTTTCTCAGGGAACAGAAGCAAACAACAACCCAGCATATGATGGGAGTCTGAGCCCCCAGAATATTTGCATGGTTTGGGAAAATATCACCAATAAAACCTAAGTGGTTGCCGCCTTGTATGGGTGAGTCATGTGCTCACAGTTCTGACTGTGAACAAAGTCAAAAATACAAATTTTTTGGCAGTCGTAGAAAGCAGGAGACAATTCATCTTAACTTATGAGAACTGCAGCATACAGAGCAGGTTTCCTTTGTTATTCTTGCCTTAATTTGTCATATACACAATTCCCACAAACAAACTGTTTTTAAGAGGTTTCCCCACCATTTAGTGTAAGTGCAGGGCTTCCCTTTGCACCTCATTTAAGAATGTCTTACAATTCCCTGCAAATCTTTCTACTAAAAAAAGAAGAAAAAGCCATGTAGCTCTTGGAGGAAATCCAAGACTATGATAAAAATAATCAAAATAAATATCAGTGATTTTTAAATTAAGCTGAGAGCATCGATACCTAAGCCCAGCAGATCCTGGGCACTCTATATTTAGCAGAGTGAAGTAGCTGAGCTGCAATAGCCCCTCAGAGATGGGTATTTATTTTCCCTCTGCTGCTGCATACTCTGTGCAGTCAGTGTCTATTTAAAACCTTGTGCTGGAACACCTCTATAACTCAAATTCCTGTTGAGTTTAGTGGATGTTTTGTGAATGGATATACTCTAAAGAATTAAAGTTCAGATTTAGAGGAGTGGTTTTGATTTGTATAAAGAATTATCAAATCCAAGAGAAAAGGAAATTGATTTTGTCAGATAAATCATACTCTTATCCTACATAAAATTAGCTAGAATTATTTTTTGGAGTCACATGAATATGGGAGGGAAGATATGTTGTATTATTCATGAGCAGATAATGACAGGACAGGGGGGAATGGTTCTAAAGTCACAGAGGGCAGGGTTAGATGGGAAGAAATTGTCCCCTGTGAGGGTGGTGAGGCCCTGGCACAGGTTGCCCAGAGAAGCTGCGGTTGCCCCATCCCTGGAAGTGTCCAAGGCTGGGCTGGACAGGGCTTGGAGCAACCTGGGATAGTGGAAGGTGTCCCTGCCCTGGCAAGGGTTGGATTAGATGATCTTTAAGGTCCCTTCCAAGCCAAACCATTCAATTTTCCTTCAGTTCCTTCCCCACACTCGCAGCCTGCTCAGAGCATGGGCAGGATGTTTGGAGTTTGTACTTTTAGCCCAGAAGAACAGAGCCACTACAGCCCGAGCACAGCCCTGCTGAGTACCCAGTGGTAGCTGAGATTGCTCCGTGGATCTCAGCATACAGCAAAGGTGATGGATTGCTGGTCCTGCTTGTTCCCAGTTGGGAAGCAGAGCAGCAGCAGAGTGATGCCTCAGGGCAATGCCAATTTTTTGTTTTACAATTAGCCATGGCACCAGTTTTCCCCACTGGAGGGCATGGTACAGGCCTCCTGATCAGCTGCAAACTAGCAGCACCACTAAACTGTAATTTCTGTGTAATTTCATGCTGTTACATGATAACTTTAAACCCTGCTTGCTGTTGAAAGTTCTCTAATTGCACAGTTGTTTCAGTGAGGCTCTAAAACATTATGGGTGTGCTGCCGTTTTATGGGTCACCCACAACAACCTTGATGCTCTTCTACACATCCTAGTACAGGCAAATTCCAGCAGTGGTGTTATTTTATTCTGATTGTCAGAAAGTTTGTTCCATGTGCTATAAAGCTTCTAAGTGTGCTTTGGAAGTTACATAGAAGAGAAAAATAACAAGCAAACAGTGGTGTAGGTGTAAGAATCTTTCCTGGTTTCCTTTCTAATTTTGTCTCTGATCAGTGCATTAATATCTGTAATTAAGACATGAAAGATCATAAACTGCATTCCAAGGATTGGTTACACAAATTTTAACATTTCTTTATGTTCTCTTCATATTACTCCAGCTCGTGCAGTCATATTATGCACTCTGACATCTATGTCATGTCATGTTTGCTCTTTTACTACTAATCAAAACTAGAAGTTTGTTGTTGTTTTGGATTTTATTTTCCCCCAGTTCTTTCTCTGCAGGGTCAGCCCAGCTAAAAGAAAATGAAGCTGTCTGCTCTCAGCTTATGCATCATCACCAACACTAAACATGCCAAGTTCAGAACCTGTATTTTGTTATCTGACTATTGTTGATAGCAGAAAAAAGACAGCTTGATTTTCATTAGCAGGGCTGACCTTACAGGGCTGGGAGCAAGGGAAGGAAATGTATTTTGACTTGAAGTAAACTGAGGAAACATGACATGGAAGTCAGAGAGGGATTATATATGCATCCCTAAGGTGTCATTTTTAACAAACCGTCGTCTTTCACTTGAGGAAATTCTGAATAAACCACTGGAGAGATTACTGTAGCTGTCCAGCTGGCAAGGGCCAATACTTCTGACTCTGAATTATGCATTATCCTTTGCTGCTGTTTTTTTTTTCCTTTCTCCTTTTGATGACTGTTTCTCTTGCCCTTACTGAGGATAGAGATGAAAATATGCAGACTTTGAAATACGAAAATTCAGACTTCTTAGCTTTTTTGCTCATGTAACTCATTCAAAGAGTGCATTTTATAGGCTTGTGTAAGCTTGCCTTTTAAAAATTGTTTCATTTTCTTCATGCGGCATAGATTGAAATAAGAAATCCTTCTTTATGCTCATTCCAAGGCCAAACATTAGGCTGGGAGAAGTGTTTCCTTCAGTCCCAGTTACATTGAATTCCTCTTTCTCTTCTATCACTTACATTGTTATTCCTTTCCCCCCCGCCCCCGCCTGTGTGTTAAAGGTGGGGGAGATAGTCTGGAAACCTGGATTCAGACAATTTCCATTCAGAGCTGTAGCTTGGGGAATGTATCTCAAGTTAGGTTTCTTTCCCACCCTTCTGCTTTGTGAAGCCCACTGTGAGGCAAGCCTGGAGCTGCTCCATCCTGCTACTTTTGGACACTGCTGGATTTCCTACCCAAGGGTGTTTGGGGAAAGGATGAACAGTTTTATAAGAACAAAATTTGGCCCTGAATCTTAAGCACTGTAACCCTGTTTAGGAAGTTATACCAACTGTTCTATAAATCAGCCAGCAATGTGCTGTCAGTGCTGAATTTTACTTTTAAAGCACAAGTCCAAAATAGAGGCAGAATTAAAAGAAGAATTCCAGAGAGCAAAACTTTTGCCAGAAGCTTCTGATGCGATTAAGGAGAGTGGTCTGTGTGTTGTGGCACAAGAAAGTGCAGCAGTTGTCCCTCCTGTGCTCTATCTCTGCCTGTTTGTTTTTTTTTTTGCCCATCTGATTTGTCTTGAGCAGAGAAATGGAGTTTCCTCTGCTTACAGCTTGTGGAGGTGTATCAGTTGGAATTTGCTCAAGGAAAAAACCCACTTCAGGCATTTCCTGCAGCAAGGCAATAGGTAATGCAGAGATGTCCAAAGGGCACAGTCAGGTCACAAGCTCTCCATCCCATCCCATTACCAAGGGAGCTCTGGCAGCAGGAGGTCACTCTCCCGTTATTCCGCTGTCGTCGGCGCTGGATTTCGGGAGCCAAACAGGCTGTGGGAGTGCTGTCACTCCCTGACGTAGGTGGCCTCAGTCCTTGGCAGTCCTCATGCTCCCAGTTTGCAGCCTTCCCAATCCAGGGGTTTATATCAGGTGAAGCTGAACTCTCTGGAAGGCTGCTCAGCAAAGTTGCTATTAAAGTGACACTGCCAGCTGTAATCTTCTTGGGTTTCATTGGAATTTTAGTGCCAAAAAGTTGACAAAGTCCAGATTGTAGCTTTAAAACTGCCAGGCAAACTAATCCTGTATAATTTTGTGTAAGCAGGGGGGTACTCGGTAGTTAAAATACGATACTTGACATCTCTTTGCTTTATTCTGTTTTATTAAAGACAACTCTTTAAATTTACTTGAAGGCAAACAGACATCCTAATTGTCATGTAGAAGCATTTACATGATAAGATACTGTTAGTTATTGAAGTGATAAGAATTTCAGTGCGATTATGGTTTAGATAGAAGTAGAGAATGGTGATGTACTTTATTTAGCTTTCTCTTTTTTAAAAACATTGTGCTTGAACATTTTTGTAGAAATTTTGAAATCTCAGACTTCTATACTGTAAGTCTTTGTTTCCTAAACAATCCTAATATTACAGATTTATGCCAATAAATATTAACAAAACATTTAAGAAGCCAAAGTAGTCTTTTCAGTGTTTCTTTGAGTGGTATAGTATTGATGTTTGAATGGAGGAGGAAAATATAGAAGTACTTAATTCTATAAAATATGATACATTCTTAATTCTTTAGGTGTAAGAGAGTGTCAGCCTTTTCAGAGTATTGGTGAGAATATTATTCTTTTTTACTTCTTTCTTCTTCCCAACAATGCGGCAACCTTGCTGAAATACTCCTCTACCCATCATGTAATGTGAAATATTTTACTTTTGTCTTTGTCTTATTTTGCTAAACAGAAATTTTTTGCTGGTATTAACCAAATGAAAATCATGGAACAAAATATCTGCTGTCCTTGGAAATCATATATGGTGATACAGATGTAAATTATGACGGCACATGGAGAAAACACATGACAAGATAGGGAATTGATATTTCACATGCAGATCCAGACATATATCCACAGTTCCCTGTGGTCCTGGTGCCATTGCAATTTTCCGTGTGCCTACATGGTGGGTGATACCTGTCTGTTGGAGTCTGCATGGAAAATCAGCCACGGAAAATCAGCCACGGAAAATCAGCCACAGAAAATCAGCCAAACCCCTGGGTGATGCAAGAAAACAGCAGTTTAAAAAGGAGGAGAGAATTCATCTCAAGAAAAAAAGGGTTTCTGCTCTCTCCAAGAGACGATCCCAGCTCAATGGAGAAGCAGAACTGTTTAAGCACCAGCCATGGCACTGAATTATTGTAGGACAGAGTACTTAACGTCAGGTCCATTCTGCTGTCTGGGCTGCAGGGTGACACGAGTCCAAGGCTTCATCTGGAAATGTTTCCTGGTGGATGTCAGGGGTTGCAAATGCCTTTAAATGTTCATAACCTTGACAGGGAAATCTGTGAGTACACATATGGTTGATTAAGCTGCCACCTGTGTTCTGGTATTAGAATATATATGAATTTTTGATTTTCATGGTACTAATTTTGACTAGTTAATGTTGCTGTCCCACTGTGCAAAATTTTCTCAAAGATAAAAATACAGTTTTGTGGGGCTTTTGTTTGGTTTGGGTTTTTTTTCCTAGAGATCTTTAGTCATCCCCTAAATAAATGCTGTTCACATGCTGTCAGCTTGTAGGGGTATCAGTGAGTGTCTGTCCACCTCACCCTGTACGACCTTGACCATTTTACATCAGGTCAGAAATTAAAACCAGAAAAAACATATAGTCCTGTATTTGTCAGAATAAGATTGTTTTGAATCTAACTTATCAACCTTGTTGGTTTTTTGCACTGTTTCCCACTAAACTCCAGCTCCAAAATGGGAAAGGGCCATTGTGAATCAGGATGTGGTATTTCTATTGTTGTTGCTACAGCTTGTGTGAAATATGGAAGTGCTGCTGCTTAGAATCTTTCCATGACCATTAATTAATTATTGTGTTGCAATAACAAAGTTGCTTTTTACAAATCTTAAAAGAAATGTGGGTTTTTGGAGAGGTAAAGAAGTAGTGGGGAAGATTTCTGCACAGCATGGCTTTTTGTGCCACAACACTGCCTCATTTTCAGCAGCTGACTTAAGTGTACCAAGTCAGGAGCTGAGCTGCTTAGAGAACTCAACAGAATGCCCAACTAGGACTCTACTTATTTTTATAGATTATTTAGGAGATCTGCTCCTGCCAGGGTAGATGATGCAAATATATCTCTCTATGATAAATCATCAGATTAAAGGAAAATAAGACCTTCTGAAATTTAACAACAGCCATAGGTAATTAGTGTTAAATCTGCTTTCTGTGTCATTGAAAAGAGTGGAATTTGGCCCAAGACTTGAGGTGTGGTTCTTGTTTGACATAGGGACACCCTAAGCAACTTTAGCTTTCTTGAAATCAGTCCTATTCCACGGCATAGGAGTTTAAACAAACCAGTTGCAGGAGATAAATATCACATATAGGTGACAACACAGGATAATCCTTTTCCTTCTGAGAAGACAAGTCCTGTTTTTAATTTTGTTTTCTCTGTAATGGTGCCACTTACAGCATATAATGAATATACATCCAAATTAGTGCTGATAAATAATGTAAGTCACTTCGATGTGATGCTGGAGTTCTTCAGCCCGGCTAGCTCCTGGCACCATCGCCAAGAGTAGGCCGTCCCCAGAAAGCTACAAAAATCTGGGGTATGGCTGTAGGGCACAACTGCTCTATGGCACAGGCACAGGTGGCATGTTTCGAGGGCAGGGACAAGAAACAGGGAGAGGTCTCCTCTATGAATTCCAAAGGCGTTTATTTCCAGGAGCATCACGGACAAAAGACCAAGAACATGACAGTACAGAACTTATGTATGGGGGAGGTTTCAAGGGGGCGGGTACAATCGTTAACCAATAGGGAGAAAGTGGGGGAGGAGTAACAGGTGGGGCTTACAATATTCCAACCAATAGGGTATACAGGGGGAGGGAAGCAGTTCAAATAAACCAATGGGGCCTCGAGTAACATATGATTGGCAAGGACCTTTCTGGAACAAGGGGTAGGTACTAGATAGGATTGACATTCAGTGGGGAGGAGGAACTGGGATCATTCTCGAACAAGGGGCAGGTACAAGGGGAGATTGACAATTCTGTAGGAGGAGGGAAGGGCAGATCTAAGGAAGATAGACAACCAGGGCAAAACCAACAATACAGAGGGAAAGGAACAATCCATTAGGGATAAAATATACTGTAACAATACAAAATAGCAGGGGTTATCCAACCAATAAGGGTTATATAGGGGAGGAACATAAGGCGGGGAATAATTTGTCCTTGGTCCCCAGCCAGAGAAGGAATTGTTTTGTCTACCTACTCTGTGCAGACACAATAATTCCTCTCTGGGCCTGGGAATCAAGGACACCTAAACCAATAGGGAGTTACAGGGGAGGGGAACAGTTTCTGCAATTGAAAACACCATAAAAAAACACTGCAACATCACTTGAGTTAATTTTTGTTGCTGAGCGTTATCTTCAGCATGAGCAAATCCTAATCAAAGATGAGCATAACACAGAGAAATCCACGTTGTGAGTTCATTGCACAATGGGGTCTGAATAGTGATGTGATGACAGCTCCTGTGCCCAAATGAACATCTGGGTTTTAAAGACACAGTTCACTTGGGAGTGCACTTAGGCCTTAGAAAGAGCTTAAAGGTGAGGTTAGAGAGACTGAACCAAGATGATGGCCCAGCTGGTTTTCCTTCCCACCAGAAATAGATATACACTGTCCCTCCTCCTTAACATACATGTGGTCCCACTGCTCAGTATAAACCATGGCCCTGTTGCTTCTGGACACCTCAAGTGTCTGGCAGGGCGACCATCACACCCATCTTGTCCTTCCTTTTAAATATTCAGTAACTTTATTTCTGCCCTAAGTGCTTCTCTTGTTATTTGGAAATACTGTATGTGTTTCCAAACAGTTTCCAAGTGAATGGAAACTTCCAGAGGTCTGCTGGAAGCACTGATTTGGAGTGAATTTTCACACTTGTCTGGGACTCCAGAACTGTCCTCAGGCCTGTCTCTGAAGGGAAATGGACATGAGAAGAAATCAGGAGTTCACATTTTAATTCTCTCTAGGAGTAAAAATATTTCATTTTAATTTTTTCTTTAATGCCTATTAAACTTCTGACTGTGAATACTTGGATTAAAAATCATACCTAATGACTATTTTAGACAATGTCCTTAGGTGCCTTTATAACTCCATGATTGCCTGCTCTCTCCAGAGGCATTAGAACATCTTAAAATGGAAGCCAGGGTGTCTGGAAAGTTGCTGTGCAAATGTTATTAAAAGCATCAAATCCCTGAGCTGGAGGCTTCATTACTTTATGATACTTCTGCATGAAGTATGGGACTA
The DNA here is from genome assembly GCA_013399835.1 of Leptocoma aspasia. Lineage (NCBI taxonomy): Eukaryota > Metazoa > Chordata > Aves > Passeriformes > Nectariniidae > Leptocoma > Leptocoma aspasia. The sequence continues at coordinate 801,109 of VXAX01001541.1, read as the reverse complement.
TGGTAAAATGTTCTTTTAAAACACACAGTAGATTATAAGAATTAATTGATCTTAAAAATATACATTTCATCTCCAGCCTGGTTTATGCACACCTGGTAATGCTCTTGGGAGAAGGGCAGAGGCCCAAAGGAAAGGGGAGGCTGTAGAGGAGGCCAGGCCCTTTCCTATAAACTGCCTTATCCCTGGAACTTGTAGGGAAACTCCACCTCCTTGTTAAGACATCCACACTGTGCTTCCCAGCCTGTGAGCTATAGCTTCCTGAAAAGACATTCCTTATTTCCATGGCTGCAAAATGGAGCAGCATGGAGCCCCGAAGTAATAATTTGCTGAAAGAATTTCATCCATCCGGGAAGAGAGTTAAGCTACTGCTTCCTGCTTTTGTCTTTATCCCTGTAATTAATCAGATACCTAAAGAGTCTTGGAAGAAATTAAAGGGAAAAAGAAGGCAAGCTGCAGCTTTGCTGTGTCTTCCGTGTGACTCCCAGGAAGATTTTCACTGCACTTTTCTCTGTCTTAAGTGTTCTGTTGAATGGTCCCTCCTATTTGTCATAATTTTCTCAAAATCTTCCTATATAGGTACAGTTGTATGCACATATGTATGTATTTATATACATGCATGTATGGATTCTGTTCCAAGAAGAGCAGACCCTTTGCCTTTTGAGTTATCTTGCATTATTCCTTGACACGTGTTTTTCTCTTCTGAAGCACTAATATATTGGATCTGTGGGGAACATTTCTGGCTCAGACAAGAGTGGCCATGGCTGAATTTGTCCAAAATTAACCTAAATTTAGCTTCCTGTATTAATAAGCATAGAGTTACCTGTAATTTCAGTGGGGTGGTGCATGTTCAACACCTTGGAAATCAGGTCACTGTTTAAGGGTTTAAATATGAATAAGGTGCCTAAGGTGGGAGATTTTGGCATTAGTGAATTGCCTCAGGTCACAGAGCAAATCAATGGCAGAGTCAGCATTAGCAGCCAGGACATTTTGCAGGCAGGCAGAGTTTCCTGTGCTGTAGCCAACCCATAAATATGTCTGTATATACCTCAATGTACATAATTAATTCAGCCCATAGTGTCTTTGCACTCTTCTGTGCTGTTACGGCTGAAGGCAACATTGCATTTCCATTAAAGCCTCAGCAGTCCCATGCTTGCTTCAAGTCAGGTCCCAAGTCTACAGCTGGGAGTCAAATCCAAACCAATAGATGCCATTTCCTCCTTTTGGGAAGGATTCAGCTTAAGAGAGAAACGGAGGCATTTCTCTTCAAGGCTTGGCCCTGGAAAAAGGGGTCTCAGAGAGCACAAACCATAGTGTTGGCTTATAGAGGAGGGTTTGTTTAACTACTGAGAGTTATCCCAGTCACAAGTTCATCCTTATTTGATAATAATGAAACAGAAGTTTGATGTATTTGCTTGACTAAGATTGCCATCTGGGAAATAATATGTTTTGTGAGTGTTTATAACAATCATGGTTTAAGCCAAAATTGACTTATCATGATTGCTGCATATAATGCTGCAATGTCCTGATTGAGCCTGATATTTCTTCTTTGTTGAGCGGAGAAAATGTATTTTGAGGGCTTTTTGATTTTTGAAAGTATTTTGTGCAGTATAAACCATGCATTTTCCAAAGTAATGATTATAGCTGAATATTATCTGTACTGGAGCTCAAAAGAAGAAAAAGGTTGTTTATATAATTTTTAAGTGTTACATGTATTTAGGCTTTTGCTTTTTAGCTTGACTGCAGATTGTTCCTTTTGAATTTTGGACTAGAATGGGGTTTGAATTTCATGGGTTTGGATTTTTTTTTAAACATTGTAGTTCCAGTGAAGGAAAAAGTTCAGTACTTTTCTGTCTTGGGAAAGAGCAGTTCTGCAAAGCATGCCAGATCTGCATCATTCCAAGACTGCCCAGGAATGTCATCTTCATTTCTTAGATGTGATATAATCTGCAGGGAGAAAAGTTGGAGAAATTTTGTAACTTTCCCGAGTTTCTGTTTATTTCCTTTACTTCAGCATAGTACAAATTGAAGATATCAGCTTGACTTGCCAAAAGAACGGGAATCCTGTCTTTTGCTCGCTCAAGAAACTTTCTATTTACCGATAGTACCAACTTTCTCACACTGTCTCAATGGTTGGATTCAGTGCAGAAAACGGTGGTAAAAGATTGGCTCTTCCCGTTCATTCTCTCTTTCCAGACTGTTTTCCAGCTACTGCCAACTATAGTGTTGTAAGATTTTGTACAGTTTTTATTTTTGCAATGTGGACATCTGTCCAGTGGGAACAGAAGTGAGAATTTCAGAGTTTAATGGAAACCTGATAACTCAGTTATGAAAATGCTAATTAAGGCATATTTAAATGAGGCCTTTACAAATGATAGTTTTTATGACTAAAATCCCTTCCCACTTATCATCTGCTCGAATGACTGATGGAAAAAATTAACTGTTAAATTTGAAAACAAAGCGACGGTAGGACTCGGGGATTGTACACTGTCGCTGTCATTACATTTGCATGTGGTGTATTTTATGCTTTCAAAAAAAGGATATTAAGTGAAATTATGTGTTTCAAGGTTCTTTCCTATTTCTGAGTTTGCTAGTACATATTTTCTTGCACTTAGAACTTCCAATACTCAAAACTTTCACCAATTTCTTAACATGGAGTATTTATGGTGCTGGGAATTGTATCCTTGCATGGTGTGGATCCATGGATCCAGAAGTGTGGGAGAAAACCATTGCAGGGGAAAAAAGTTCTATCTTAAGCAGAAGCTGTTGGATCTTTGTAGATGAATAAACACAAGAACTTTTCTACATCTTTTGCACAGCGTGGCCAACACCCCCTGGTGCAGTGTGAGTTTGCTGAAGTAGGCACCGTTTCACACCCCCCTTTCTGCCTGTCAGAGAGGTGCTAGATTCCAGGAGAGACTGGTGCTGCAAAGGCTCTCCAGAGCTCTGCGTCCTCAAACTGCTTCTCAAAGGAAGATTGGAAGTGCATGCCCCAGTCTGGGGGCATGCACTGAGTCCTCTTGCAGGGAGGACACCCTGAGAATACTGAGCCCAGCCACTGTGTTTTAGTTGGAATGGGTGCCCTGTAGGTGCCACTTTTACCAGGATAAAGCTCTGGCTCTTGTCTGGGTCTCCTCTTTGACCAAGTGCTTATGAGGAAAACGTGCTTTTCAACAATCATATTTTTAAACCTCTTAGATGCACATTTTCCTACATTTGAGTAGTTCTCCAAAGCAAGCAGGATGCAATCATGCACAGAATATGGGGTGCAAGGTTTAGAGCAGTTCTCTTTATTTATCTTTCATATAAGAAATATCTGTACTGGATATTCCCTCTAAAACAGGGATGAGTCCCAGGGTATAGAAATAATTTTGTTTCTCATCAAATTTGTTCCACTTGCAGGATTTTTGTTTTCTTGAAAACTCTTGCTGCGCACAAGGAACCTCAGTGTGTTGCAGCACTATCTTCATGTGATGACATTTTGATACAGATCCAATGGCATTCTGATAATAATTTTATTGAGTTTTAGTGCTTTATTTAATGTGGTGGATTCATGTAGAAAACAAAGGTGTAATGAGAGCCAAAAGACTGGAAGCTGAAACTACCTAAACTCATACTAGAAATAACTAGGAAGTTTTAAAGAGAATTCCTAAAAACATTTTGCAGTGAATTAGTTATTTTAATTCACAGCAATTAAGAAGATAGAGATTTTAAAATGACAGCTCAGCTTCAAATAAAGGTGGAAAAGAGTGAGATTTTGTGTCTCATGATACACAAATGTCTGAGACAGAAGCTGATGCTGCTCTTAAAACTTTCTGAATGTTCAGCAATGTGCAGTTTATGTACACACACAGCTTTTGGTTGAGATGGATGCACCCAGAACCAAACACAAGTTTTAAGGTTTTTAAAGACCATTTTCAGAGCTTTTCAAAGAGTTTCCCTTGCTCTAGAAGCAGAAGTGTTCACTCCTCCTGTTTGTTTGTCTGACACTTCAGTGCAACAGCACTGCTAAACCTTTAGCGTTGGTGGTAATTAATGGGATTAGACGTTAAAGTCATTGTTCTCACTGGCTTGGAAAACCAACACTTTATATTTTAATCTCTTTTTAACGTCAGAAGTGGGATTTCTGTGCTGCCCTAACCCAAAATGTCTGACTAGATTAAATAAGTAAAGGCATTAGCAAGCAGCAATTAGTCTGTGTATTACTGTGGGTAACTGCACGTGCACGTGTTCACCCAGCAACAGCAAGGGAAAGGAAGTGTGCACAAATCCTTAGGCTGTTATACAGAACTCTTCATATTTTAAAACTAGAGCTGTGTGAAGTATTCTTCTTGGTAATGTCTTTACAGCAGTGAATTTGTTCTATTTTGACCCAAAGGGCATCAGTTTTTCAGTTTATCTCAGTATTTCTATACCTGGAGTGGGAGCAAAGCCTGGCATGAATCTATAAAAAATCCCTGTCACTGTTCTGTCTTGCACCAGGACCAAAAGACTAATGCTCAAAAAGTTGAAAGAGTAACCACAGAGATCTGGAGAGGAGTGCTCAGAGGGGTGAAAAATTGTGTTGGTGATCAAGAGGATTTTGATTAAAAAGCACTTTATGTAACGTCTTCCATACACTGATAAATGTTCAGCTGTAAAAGCTCTCTGGGAATGAATCCCCTGTAATAATGTTTGTTTATTTTTACCTTCTTTTAAGAGCAAACCTCAATTATGCATCTGCCAAGGGAAAGGAGAGCATTTAGTCCACTTGTTGGGGGCTTTAGGATTTGATGAAGGGTTTAAAGGGAACTTGAAGACTAAGTTGCTCTTGACATTTTAGTTTTCTTTGAATTTAATACATTTGTATTTTTGGAAAGGCTTGATGATGGGAGACACTTTTTCCATGTTCCAGTATCTGACAGGATACTTCTTTCAGTTCACTGTGACTTTCCTGTTGAATTTAGGATAGTAGGCTCCATTTTTGCAGCTTTATCCTGAGCTCACCTTACTCTCCAAACTCACTCACACTTTAAAAGGGAGAAGCCAACTGTGTGATTGTCTGACAGGTTTCTGTTCACTGGCCTTGGAACTGGTCTCTGGCTGGATTCTGGATAAGGTTAAATCTGTTTTATTTGTGTTTGAAGCACCTGTCTGCATTATGGGATGCTTACCTGGAGACAAAAGCTCTTTGCTGGCTTGCACTGCTACCCTTGGGGTTTATTGAATGCTAAAATGGCCACGCTTAAGACAACATTGATAAGAAGAGTGGTGGCATCTCAGGTTTTCGCTTATCTGTTAGGTCCAAAGTAGAACTGGTCTATCTAAAGCAGATGTCTGTGAGCTTTCTGGGATAAAAACATGTTGTTCAAGAAAAGGCTCAGTTTAAGGAAGATTAAGTTGTCTAGAAATCATAAGAGATGAGAATGAGTCAAACTTTTGCTTGCTTGGTGGTTTTTTATCCTGTTGGGGTTTTGTTGGTTTGGGTTTTTTTGTGGGTTTTTTTTCTTCTTTTCTTTTTTTTTTTCCAGAGAGAATCTGTCATTATTTCTTTTTTTTTTCCTTGTTTGCTGTGGGTTTTTGTTTTTAATGATAGAGCCAGGTGCCAACAGCAAACTATTTGCAAAGCTTGTTACGGAGCTCGATGAGCATCACAGCTGTTGCTGCAGTTCTGGATCCTCCAGCTTATGCTAAACTTGCTGCTTTGAAATCCACACAGCCTGCAGATCATATCCCTGTATCCCTGATGAAGCTATCCCCACAAATCTAAGAAATGGTTTCTTCCTTTCATCTCCTGCTGGTGGATGTTGCTGGCCTTACACTTGAATTATTTCAGGAATTTTCTATAGTAGAGGATGGTCTGTACTTGAGCACAAGCAGCATTGGGAGTTTGATTTAGGTAATACAACATTTTCCATCAGTGTTTGGCTCAACAGCCTAAGTCAGGTCTCTGGTGCAAGCTTGGTGCAGTCCAGCCTGATTAATCCCATATAAATCAGGCTGTAAATTCTATTCTGGGGTAGATTAAAAGCCTCGACCACTCAATTTTGACTGTTCTTGCATGGTCATGCTCTGTGTGAGTTTTTGTTCCCTTAAAATGCTGTGTGGTGTTTTGTGGTCACCATGCTCAAACTCCAGTGGGAAAAAAGGTGCTGGTAGCTACTTAGTAATTTCTTGTGTCTCTAAATAAATGTTATCTCCTTAGTAAAGTTCTTTTCTTCTCATGCTTTTACATAAAAGACTAGGAGAAATTGTGTCAACACTGTCTGTTTAAGGAGAAATGTTACACTAACCTTTTGGATACTGAGAAATCTCATGTAAAGCAAGAACATCTTGACAGGGTATAACTTCGCATTTATTCAAAATAAAATGATCATTTATTAAGAAAACAATGTCTGCTGGTGGTAACCCCATTCTGATTTTCTAAATTAGCCCTTCTCCACAACAGGCTCATTATCTAGGAAATGACTGCTGCTAGTATGGTATCAAAAGAAAATAGGCACAAGTAGCAGGAAGAATATTATTATAGCAGCTCCCAGTAGTGCTGCTACCATTAAGATTCTGTCAGAATTTTCATGGGAAGGCTCCTCTTTTCCAATATTTTTTATTTTTACATGACTATAAAACCAGAGCTATATAGGAATAGTCCATTTAAGGTCCGAGGCCAGCAGTATGTGTTTGCTTTGAGCAGCTCTTGAAAAGTAACTTGATACCACCAAGTAGCTGTTCTGTGATTCCTATGACTGTGTTAAGGCATGGAGTTTAAACTGCCTGCTTTTTCCTTTGTAGTACACTAAATCCACCCATTTTATAATTTCCATCTTGGTTTGCCCATCTCTCCCATCTTCCTCTCACAAGCCAGGATTCTGCTGGTGGCTCTGCAGAAGGCAGTGACTTAGGCAGGAAAAGTGTGACTCTCGGATCCCAACTAGAGTTCACTGTTGACATCACTGGACATCAGGAGTTTCCTCTGCTGAGGAAACTAACACTGTTAGTGTTGATTCACATGATTCTGAATGATTGAAGCTTTCAAGCTCACCAGCAGCTCACAAAGCAAACAAAATAAATCACAGAACGTCTCACTGCTTATTTATTTGTGCAGTTAAGCTGGAATTCTAGAGTTCCTTACTCTGTTACCTAAAATATTTACCCCACAGGGCAAGAGGAGTGAAGTGTTTGCTGTATTCTAAGGAAGTGATGGAGACCTCTTGGAAGTTCAGGAATTCAGTGTGGGGACATCAGGAGACCATGCACCTGTTATCTTGTTCTATAGGCAGAAGTTTGTGAATGGAAAGTGTTTCCTGTGTGTTGGCTCGTGTGAAATAATTTGGAGGCCTTCATGCAATACCCACTTGTTGAATATCAGTTTTGCCAGGAGAAAAAGGTCCTGGGAATTGATACTTTGATCAGTGTTTTTGTAAAAGGAACCAGGGATTGAGTGGATCTAGAAACTAATCTACTCTTACAGCAACAAAAGTGACCCCTCCAAGGAGGAGGAGCACTGAGAGGAGAGGGAAGGGGTTGGAAAGCACATGGTGTCTCCTCTGTGACCAGACACCCTCATCAGTGAGCCTGTTACTGTGGGATCTTAAAGAAATCTGAATTTCTCATGGGTCTCTTCCTGATCCTCTTGCTTTATTTTGCTGAAAACCTCTTCTTCCAACCACTACTAAGTGAAACATTTCTAGTGAAATATTTCCTGACTGAAGTTCTCAGAGGGGCTGAGCAGGGAGCTGCAGCACTGCCTGGCACAGGGATTGGGGAAAAGGCAGCAAACCATGGGCTTGTGCCTGGGCATATGCTTGAGGAGAGCTCTGAGCTCATAGGAGTTTGTGGCCAGTGGCCAGTGGCCAGTTTGTACACAGTGCGGGAAGGACGAGTGTTGTCCCTGTGAGAGGGGTTTCTTCCCCACTGGAAGAAGGGACTGGGATAGTGATGGTGACCCAGGCTTGTCTGTGTTACATAAGACAAGCTGGGCAAACCTTTTTGGAAGCACAGCGAAGCCTGTGCCCTTCCTCATGGACAACGGGATTTTGGTTGCTCTATGAATTCCAAACTGAGGCTCCTGCTGTCCGAGGCTTCAGCTGTCCAGATAGTGTTTGCTTTAGTCTTGTTATGCAAGGACATAAAGTGATGCAAGTACCAGCAAAATGCAAGTTTGGATTTTGTCTAATTATGACCTCCTTAAGTTAATTTTTATGCATCAAAGCTATTTGACATTTGTCAAAACAAATTCAAGTCCCTGGGAGAGATTTTATGACAAACCCGCCATTGATCTGACAGCTTGCTCTCTAGGGAAGGCAAAGTGTGGCTGGCATTAAAGACTTAATGCTTCCAAAGTTCTCCTTTACTCCTGGTCCCAAGGCAGAGTGGCTGGGCCTGGGCGAAGCGGCTGCCACGGTGGCAGCTGGGAGTTTGACAGTGTTATGAAGAATCGCAACTGTTGAGCAGTGGATTGTTACACTGCCGATGACAGCGTTGCAAATTAATTCTGAAATTAACTGAGGGGACATGGAGAGGTCCCACTGTTCCTCGGAAAGGGAGAGGGCAGTGTCGAAATCAGCAGCGAAGCAGAAGGAGAACCGCTCCCCGTGTCCTGCCTGGCAGCTGGAGGCGAGTGCGGAAAATGCGGATGCGTGGCAGCTACGTTCACCTCGGGAACACCTCGGGAGCCTTGGAGGGGATGACAAATTCAGGCTGCAGGGTGGGGATGGGGATGTTTGAGGTTCTCTATTGCTTTGGTAAATGATTTATTGCACCTCCTGTATCTCCGAGATGAGAAATTAGTAGGCTGATATTTCACTTCTATTCTTAAAATAACCTGTTATTTTGCAAAATGAAATAATTTCTCATATAGCAGCCTTCTCCTAGCCTTTGTCAGATGGTATTCAGCCCAGAGTACTTCCAAATACTCAATATTATTTCACCTACGTGTGCAGAATGCCGTCTGCTTCCAACCTGAGGTATCATTCACTGGTTTGTAGTAGCCATTAACATATGCTTTTCCCATGGTTTGTGTACTTATTCTAAGCATGTGCCTTTTACAATGCAGAACACAAGAGACTTGTTTTGTAAGATTAATGAAGGTCACCAAAATTCTCAAAAGTATTCTGATAATTAAGGCTTTGTTTATCAAAAACAAGTTATATTAAGAGCAAAAAGATTCATGGTAATTATTCATAATCTTAACAATTCAAGTGTAGCCACCTCATTTGTGCATTTAATTCTTCTTGTTAATGTTTTGCATAAATCTGCATAATTACTTGAGTTGCCTGTTGTAATTTTGACAGCTACTCAGTTCATGTGCACTAAAGTATATCAAAAGCTTGATGTGCTGAATATTTATAATTTTACGTATGTTCTTGGGATAATATTTTTTCAACAATATTTTTAGTTTTTGTAAAATTGACATGGAATACTTGGAAAGATTACCAAACACAGATCTCCATATCAGCACATGATGGAACTAGAGCAACACTTAAAGACATAGCACTGAGGTTTGGAGGTATTTTACAAAAGCTCCAAATGAATTGTGCACATGAACTGTTCTGATCATTTTCCAGTGGGCGTGTTATACTCCATTAACGTAAAGACATCGGGTTGTTTTTTTTTTTTAATGAAGTTTTTCAGTGTTCTCTGCCTGTGCAAGTCCCACTGGATTTTATTTCTGGTCCCATAAAAAAGAACACCAGGGAAAATTGTGGAGCAGCATTAGCATGGGCAGCTCGCCCCGCTGGCAGCGCTGCGGCACTGCCGGGCTCCCGGGGGGCTCAGAGAGCTCGCTGCCCTCCATTCAGCCAAACAAAACAGCCCCAACAACAGCCCAGTCGGACTTTTGGCTTCCCAAGTGCTCCTGCACATGGACATTTTGTGGGTGATGGACTGAGAGCGGCATTTGTGGGATATACAAAAAGAATAATAGCATAGCTTAGTCGGGTTGTGGCACCCTTCACCCACAGTTTTGGGGGAGGGAAGGGATTTGCGGAGAGGAATGGTGGCAATGACCTCTTCTGCACACAGAATAAATACCCCGTTCAGTAAGGACAGCAAATACTAGAGGGTATTTATAAATATCTTTGTGCTGGTGAATTACAAAGGCAGTTGCTAACTAATTACAGCAGGAAGTTTTCAGTGCATCTGATGAGTGTCTGGCACAGCGCTGTGTGAATCTTCAGTCGGCTCAAATCACACACATTATTCAGGCTTTTTACAAATGTTGACAAAATGCTGGTTTGAAAATTCTTGCTCAGATCCCTCCAAAATACTGTCTCAAGACAGTTTTTGGAAAGACTATGACTAATATTTTTGAAAGCCTGTGTTCTGCACTGTGAAGTTATCAAGTTTTGTACTTAGAAATAATCTTCCAGTGTGTAAAGCTGGTGTAGAGCTCTGGTGTAAAACTCTGGTGTAAAAGTGTGTGCTCACTATTTGGGCATGTTTTTACCTTATTAAATAATGTTGTGCCTCATAAAAAAAAACCCCTGCACACAAACCGTAATGTTTTAATATGGAGACCAGCTTGCTTTAAGACAGACAAAAGGAGGGAAATCCTACTTTAGCCATCAGAGCATTGTTTCCTAGGAAAGAGATTTGATATGAATGAAATGTGTGGTCCAACAGGAGAAGAAAATTAATGTATTCAAGTCTTATCAAAAAGCAGAAACAAAATCCTTTGGATGTCAGTGTTCCAGCCCTGCAGATTCCTCTGCTGTCACACAGAGTTGGAGCTGTACAATAATTTTGAACACTTAAGGCACCAGAAATAAGGGTTATCCTTCAGGCATAGAGCCCCTTCAGGGGGTTAAAACCATGGGAGGAGGGAGAAAGATTTAAACTGTTTCTGTTATGCTCGAAATATATTTGGGGTCGATTTAAGAGTAAAAGGAGGAAAAGTGCAGTTGTCATGCCCTGCTATCTTTCACTTTAATGAGCACTCAAATGTAAGTGAAAAATTAAAAGGTTGTTATATTTAGAAATAGCTGGAGCCATACACTCGATGTATGTTGCACACAGTGGGGAATGAGCATAAAAAATGAGGGGGAAAAACCCATCTACTTTGCAGCTATATTCATTAATTAAAAGAAGATTGTTAAACTAAATTTGGAAAGAGAAAAAAAAAAGGAAAAACTTCTTTAATTGTGTTTACCCAAAAGCCTTTTCTTCCTAATTTAAATAGCATAAACATCTGGACTAAAGCAATATTAGAATCATGGCAGTAGTCAAGCAAATCTTGTGGAAAATAATGAAATTAGATCCCTGGTGTTGTGACAGAGTAAGGGCAGGATACATCAGTTCGATGTTAATAAAATTTCCATGAATGACTGAATACAATTAAGAAATTGTCAGTTGCGGCAATGAACTTTTGTAGCTCATAGATGTTTGCATCATTTGATTATGCTGGCAATTTAAAATTGTTTGTTAGTGTCTGTGTTGGGATATTAATTATGACCTTTATTATAGCCCACAATTAAACCAGTCATATAGCAACAAGCAGCCTGTGTTGTGGTACTAAAGGATCTGAACTGTTCAGAACAGGGTCTTGGTGTGTTCAGACCATTCACTGATCATCCAAATTGGAAATTATTTGAAATTATCCAGTACTTTAAAAAACAATTCAGCTGGGTTGAGTAATCCCTTTAATAAACAAATTTCGGTTTAATAGCATTTTAACAGTTTTAATTGCTAACAACATCTGTAAAACCGTTTTAAAGAAGGGAGAGAGAAAGCATTTTTAACTGTGACTCCAAGAAAAGCTTTCTCCTGCTTCAGGAAGAGAAACCAATTATTCATTGGTTAATTAGCTGTAAACAACTTTTTAAAGACACATCCATTTTATATGTAATTATTTGAAAAAAGCTTTAATATTATTTGTGCTAATGCATAATTATTAGTGCGTGCTAAAAGGATTAGCAGCATTTAGATGACCACTATTGTTGGGAAATATCAGAGTGGAGGGAGATTAGCATCAGGCCGGAATGTGCAGGGATGGATCCAGCGTGTGCCTGCACCCCTTCAGTAGTGACAACGGACAAATCACAAATCACACACACAGAAACAAAGCCTTGAAAGCTGAAACCTCACACTTTTTCCTCTTTACTATTTCTCTGATTCGTGCAGGAGATATATCCTCACGAAAGGATTTCTGTACCCAGCGGAATATGGAGTTCCTGTGATTTTTTTTATTATTTTTTTATTACTTTAAAAATTTTTAAGACTTTCATGGCATCTTGTTTTTTGGGTTTTTTAGGACTGTGTAGTCCCCTTATTATTGCATAGCTGACTGGCAACTTTACAATGCCCTCAGTACATCTATTTACTAACTGTTATACCTAATTTACTAAGAAGATGTAAAGTCCTGGTGAAATCTATTTAGGCTTTTGTAATGTGTCGACTGAAGCAGTGTTTATAGTCATTAGCATATGAATGATAGGAATCATATTTTAAACATTTAAATATTTTTAATATAGGTCAAAGGAAACCGTAACATTTGTCCTAACACATTGCAAATTCCAAACAAGACATCACAGAACCTGCCCGGAATTTGTGTTGATTTACACTTGTGTTTATCAAAAAACGGTTTGAGTGTATAAACTAAAATTACAGGAGGCAATTCAGGGCCACATCAATAACAACTTAAGCATCTGAGTGACCTAATTCTGACACAACCACAGTTGTGTGGTGCTGAAATAGTTCTCCTGCACATATCTAACAAAATAATTTATGTTAAACAGAGATCTGGCATTTCATGTGCCAGGTCCCCATATTTTGGGGGAGTCAGAATTTTTCAGAGCAAGTTGTGGATATAAGTGGATAAATGGTGTGACAGGAGCACTGTAGCTTCCCCTGAAAGGGTCACAGATGTGCTTTAGACCTGACCTGCAAGGATGGACCTGAGCAGTGAGAGATTTGTTCAGTCTCCATGAATTTGGCTGCTTTTCAGATGCTGCCAGTAATGATGCTAATTGCTGGCATTGGTGATGCTCGCGTTTGTGATACAGGCACCTGTACCATGGCAGGATTTCTGATCCTTACACAAGAAAGCAGCTCTGAATTCTCTTGTATGAAACTGTAGCAACAGTGTTTTACAGCTCAGAAGGAATACCATGGGTGATTTTAGCATTTCAGTTCACTGAATATTTGTAATTATCTGGAGTTTAAGAAGAAATGTTGCACTTTGATTTGACTGATTTCTTTACAGCAGTTGTTGTGTGGAAGCATTTGAGGGGATGGAATTTTTGTTTTAGTTGACAAAGAAATTATTACATTTGAAGGGCTTTGTGTATTTAAGCACAGATGATTATTTAGAAAGCTTGGTTGCTGCAAATTGGAAGCCTCATAGCTCAATTTACTAATTTACTTTGTGATCTGTGACTAAACTGAGTAAAAATGCAAATACCACAAGCCCTTTACATTTTATCACCAGATCAATGTACTGATGGGAGGATCAGAGTCACTAAACAGTTCAACGCTTGTGATTTCTAAGCAGTCAGACACTAAAAGTGTCTGTAGTGGAGACTACAGGAAAAGTCCTGTGAACAAAGGTTTTAATGGAATTCAGTATTTATTTGTTTCTGACTTGGAATGCAGAAGCAAAACTTTATTGTCCATTGTGAGAAGGTTTTCTTTGTCTCCGATCATATGGGGCAATGAGCCATCACTGTGTTGCAGCAGGATCGTGGGCTCGGAGGAAACAACTGGGAAAGGTTGAAAGAAACACTGAAAACTTAAATGAGTGTTGGCATTGCCTTTCGATTGCACCTGTGTTCAGAGAGTATCGACAAAAATTATAATCTCTTAAGTAGTTTTTGTTTTTAACCAATATTCCCCCATGGTTTTAGGAGGTTCTGTGTAAAAGTAATTTTGTTTAAAAGTATTACATCTGTTTATTGGCTACTTATTTTCAAGTCAGTGTTAGCAGTGATGTCAGCACCACTTTGGAGGCAGTGCTAGGGCAGAGTCCTTCTGGTGAAACCAGTGGAAGTCGTGTGCTTGCCTCCCAAGGAAGCAGATTTGGGTCTATTAATCCCTATTTTTGCAGATCCAGCAGAGGGAGCAGAAGTCCACCGATGGGGTTGCTTTGGACGAAACATTTGGGGTGGCAGATGGGTTGGCAAAAATTGCTTGTGGAGGTGGGGAACTGCATGAGTCATTCCCCCTATATTCTGAGAAAACTGCTCAATTAAAACACAAAAGATTGCACTGTAATTCAGTAATTTCTTACATCCTGGAATTTCATTTTTTCTTTAAATTCTCCATGAGTTGCTACATTATTATAACAATTGATTAGAACTATTTCCAGCACTTACACCAGTGTAGTGATCCCAATTAGCCAGCAGATAATTGTTTTTGTAGGGAATAACACCCAGTCATGTCTTTGCACATCAACTCCCCTGCCATGTTGCTGCACTTGTGAATATACAGCAGAAGAATTGCCCCCTTTAAAAAATAATAATTAAGAAAGGACTAGCTGTAGTATGCAGTTATTTTAAAGTGCATGCCATGGATACAGATCTGTCCTGAGCGTTGTTACCTCTGCCTTAGAGCTAGGAACAGAAACAGGTGGTGTGGGACTTGCTGCTGAAGGTGGCAGTGGGTGGGCTCTGATTTGCACCCAACAGAGCTGGAAGTCCCAGTATTTTGGGAGGTACACGAGGGACAATCTTCTGCTGATTTCTGAATTCAGTAGGACCAGCAATCAGGTGTGTCTGCTTAACAAGGAGCATTTCCCACTACTTTTAGAACTCTTGGCAAGTTTAGTCCAGTTTGATAAAGTAAGTTTTATGTTTTGTCCTGCTTTTGTCTGGGACAGAGTTAATTTTCTTCCCAGTAGCTGGTGCTTCCCAGTGCTGTGGTTTGGATTTAGGATAATTACATTGATAGCACAGGGATGTTTTAGTTGTTGCTGAGCTCACCCTAAATCAAGGACCGTTGAGTTTCCCATGCTCTGGCAGTGAGAGAGCCATGAGGGAATGTGGCTGGAACAGCTGACCTGGCCAAAGAGATATTCCATTCAGGAAACTCCTATCAATCTCAAGGGCTAAAACTGCCGTGATCATTAAATAAAACTGTCATTGGGTTTTCATTTGCTTTCTGTTGGCCAAACCTAAAGATTGTGTTAAGGTCACAGGTGCAAATCTTTCTCTGAGACTGTGAAGGCTAAAAACTCACTTCTTACTTGAAAAACCTAGAATTTGTTTATTATTATTTTTAAGGTAAAAATTGTGAAAAAACAGGACAGTAAAAGCTCTCCAGGTATTGTGACACTGATCACTGGAAGAGCTGCAGCACAGCTGCTGCTCAGAGTAGAAGTCAGACCTGTGAAAGAACCTTGTGTGCAGCCAGGGCTTCATCTGGCACAGAGCAATGTGGTACCAGCTTAGAAAAAGGAATTTGTGAGAAAACATCCAACACAGACTAACCAGCTCTCAGACTAGTTTTATTCAAATCACATTTTTAATTAGAAGCAGGTCTTCAGTATTTTTAGGAATTTAGTTTGAATAAGCATTTTAAATTCTAATTCATTTGATATCTAAAAAAACAGAGAAAGAAAAATTAAATAAATGCTTGGGCTTCTTTTTTTCCTTTTTTTTTTTTTTGTCTCTTCTCTCATGTCAGACAAATGTGACAGTGAAGAAAAAGAAAAGGGCAAATGGGGGACAGGAGGTTGTAGATCCAATATTCCTTAGCTGATGGGCGCAGCTTTGTTTGTTTCAGATTAATTCAGTCAAAGAAAATATCTCCTACTCCCAAGGAAAAAAAAAACAAAATAACACCCCAACCAAAATGGAAAAGCTCAAACTGTTTAACTTAGAGTGTAATTTCCCTTGCTTGGCCGCCTTTGTTGACAAGCAGATGTGGGATTTGGGTTTGATTAAGCTGGACATGAACCTGGCTCCATATGGGAGAACATTCCTGTTGGAAATTCTCGAGTTTTCTGACTCCTACCTTGCTGAAGGGGGAGCTTGAGGCAACAGTGGCTACTGTTGGAAAGGTGGATGGACGACTTACAACAGGAGGTTTCATAACAGGACCTACTTCTGTTCCTTCTGTTGATGGCTTTTGGGTGATGAAAGGAACAAAGGCGATCCCATCAAAACAACAACAAACTAAAATAGAACAAAACCCTCCAAGTCTGCATGTTAATGGAAAGAATTAGAGAATGGGAAATGAAACAAAAGCT
Organism: Leptocoma aspasia; assembly: GCA_013399835.1. Taxonomy (NCBI): domain Eukaryota; kingdom Metazoa; phylum Chordata; class Aves; order Passeriformes; family Nectariniidae; genus Leptocoma; species Leptocoma aspasia. The sequence continues at coordinate 784,953 of VXAX01001541.1, read as the reverse complement.
GAGATATTCTGAATGCAATCTTACAACAGTTCTGGCATAAGATGCTGGACCTTTTTAAACTCTGATCTCTAAGCTAAAAATGGAGTTGTCAGCCTTAACTTTGAATTTTCTTGCTTTTAGCAGTTTGCGTTAAACATTAATGTTATTGAAAATAGCTTTTTATCCATGTGTATTAAGGGTTTGTTTGCCAAAGCCTCTGCTCCCAAATGCTTGAATTTCAGCAGCTAGCAAACATCAAAGCAAGATTTTTCAGCTCAAGAAGTTATCTTTAAAATTAAAGCTTAGTCTTTCACTGTATACTTTTTGTGAATAATCATTAGTATCTATAATAAACAGTCTCCCTTTATTGTTCTGTCTATTATATCGAAAGAGATATGCCTTGATTGTATCATTTTAATTAACTCTTGCTGTGTTTTATTGAAGTTCAAAGCATTAAGCATTGTTTATATAAGCACCATGACATTCAGGTTGCCTGAAAGAAGTAAATAAAACTGTAGGTCAAACTGTATTAATGTTTCTTGCCAGCTATTATTACATCTGCTTTTGAACAGCATTTATTCTGTAATTGATGGTTGTCAGCCTGTAATTTCCATAGTTACATTCTGAACACTTGGTTTTCCCTAATTTTTGTAGTGTTTACACCATATGAAGTCAGAGATTAAAGTAAAAGGGAAAAGTGAGTTACCAGCTTTTATTTGACCAGCTTAATATTTCTTCAGGGGAATCACTCCAGTTATTTGCCAAGTTCATATATCTATAATATTCTTTTAGATTCAATTTTCTACCCTTTACTTTACTCTATTTCATATTTACTTTATTCTTTGTGGTCATCCCATCTAATCTGTCTGCCTGTGTCTACCTAATCGACCTAATATGTCCATGTATCATTTCTTTAATGATTTTATTATTGAAATTACTCTCAGCATTTGATACTTAAGCATACATTATAAAAGCCTAATTCTCCCATTAGTGAATCAAGCTTCCATGAGCCTGCTGCATCCAGGCTGCTTCAGGAGTTAAATGAGCTTTGTTGAATGTTGGCCAAGAGCTGTTCTGCAGATCTTTTTTTAACCTCTGTAAGTGAGGTAATCTACTTTTTTTAACCTCTGTAAGTGAGAAGAAGCCACTGCACAGATTTGGGTCACTTTTTGTACCCCAGCATTGTCTAGAGGCTCTCCTTGGTGAAGATGCAACATTTCCTTTCACTGTGCAGCTTGAGTTTTGTCCTTAAGGACTTGCTTCTGCAAAGGAAACTTAGGAATTAATTTTTTTCAGTTGCTTCTACTACCCATAATGAATCACAAATGTTTTGGAACCTTCTATGGCTTTCTCTTTCCATTTTAAGTCCAACTTTACCAAATTAGTTCCTTTGTTTTAGCCTCCTTCAACAAAATAATTGACTTCTGAGAAGTTCGTAGTAGCCAACAAGAACGTCTTAGCAATCTCATGCATTCTTTCCTCTCTCAAGCTGCTCTGGGGATTTAACATTTCTGTAGCACCTTTGCCTTTGAGCCCTCCTTCCCATCCCTAGCCTCTGTTATTGCCTTCTGTCTGGGCACCATACTCTATGCCTTTATTCTGTTTGTGTTTTCAAATTATTTGAATTTGAACTTTTTTGTTTAATTTGGTTTTTTTTCTATGAGCTCTGAGTCTGGGAAGTGTCTGACAAATCTGCTGTTACAAAATAATTTGGATAAAAAGACTGCTTTTGTGCTGTTGAATGGCTTGCATGTATAAATTTTTATTTATTTTTGTTTTAGGTCAAGCTTGTGGTTTACTTAAAAGAGGTTGTTAAAGAGAATTCCATTGTGTTTCTCTAGTCAAGCATAGCTATACTGCTAAATATGTTGTACAAGCAATGAATAGTGTGACAATTAAGGAATGCTGAATTTATTTTTGGACATGTTTTTTGTATTTCTTTATCATGGCAGAGACTTTTCGGCGATAGGGCAGCAGGGAACCGAAGTGTCCGGTTACATGCCGTGGTTAACAGAGTGGCCTGCAGTGAAGTTCCTTAGCATGAGACAATTTTTCTTTTTTCTTTCTTTATTTTTTCCTTTCCCTAGCTTGATAGGCTGCAGTTGAAGTCCCTTGATTTGTCTTTGTTGTGGGCAGAATCCGGGGATTAGGTCAAATTAAAAACTGACATTTCCATTATGTCTGTACTTCTTTGGTGCATTCCTCTGCTACAGAAAGTCAAATACCTCCTTGCCTATTGCTGAAACCAAAGAAACAAAGCAAAAGAGAATTTATTCTAGCTCTGGACAGAGCAGCAAACGTCATTATTCCTGGAGTAATCTGTTAAACAAATGGAAATAGGTGAACCTTCCAAACTCTTTTTTTTTGTCTCTTATTTAAGAAAATGGCACGATCTCAGGAGAGCATCTTTAACTAAGAGAGCATAAGTGCATCCAATGACACAAATATTTTTATACAACAGACAGACAAATTGTGCTGATTGTCTGTATTAAAAAAAAAAAGAAAGAAAAAAAAAAGAAAAAAGAGCCTTGCCTAAAAGACTACAGTAAATCATGAAAGTGATCTCAAGTGAACAGAGATGGATTTCTGGAATACGGTGTGCAATGAAACCACTGACCTCTTATACAAGGGTTCATGTCTTTTTCTACAGAAACAGATGGGTAATAGCATAATGCTGAAATCATGCTCTACATAATATGGACCTAGTGATTGCAGACCTGATTGCTTGCCATATGGTTGCTGAAGGGTTGAAGAGAAAATGGGATGATAAGCAAACCCTTAAAAGCAACATTTTTATTGAATGGCCATTACATTAAAACCCAAACTCTACAAATGAAGGCAAGAACTGTGGTGAATAATGATGAAATAACAAAACAATAAAAGAAGAAACACAATAGCATGTATTTGTTTGCAGTATGCAAAATAATACTCCTCATTTTTTTGGTGTCATTCTGCCTTGTGTTACAAGCATTTGGTGGAAAGTTGGTGGGACATTGCTGCCTGCAGGGCACAAATACCAGTATCGTGGAGCACTGCAGTATTCACTAGGTCAGACAGGAAAAGAAAATAATCACTTGTCTCAAAGGAAAAGCTTCTGAGTTGAATGCTAACTAAAATATGCAACTTGCATACATGAGCCATATTACTGTGAGGCTGGTGGGAAGCCTTCATGAGATCTGCTTTTCCAAGACACACTTCTACACCTATTTCCTCTCTCTCCTCAAAAAAAAACTTGCTTTCATCACTGATTTGTTTTTCCCTTGGTACATTCTTGTAACTGGTGAATAGCCTGGGGGTTTTTTATTGACATTTATCAGTAAGTTGCTGAATGTGGGCCGAGGAAATGCAAAGAGTAAGTGATGTGTAAGTCCTCACTCGTAATGCGTACTTATCTACAAGAGGCTTCTTTGTGGGAAGGAGGTTCCACGTAGCACTCAGCAATGCCACCACAACGTCATGGCCGTGCTTGCTCCTGTGCAGAGGGGAAATGACTCTGACAGTGTGACAGGGCAAGGCTTTGAAACAAAAATCTTGCATTTCTGGGCTTTTCTTACACATTTGGAGGGTGGGCCCAGTGTCGTCTCTTTTGAGGCATTAATGGTTTGCTCAGTTATTGCTATAAGAGGTACCCTGTTGGTAAAAGCCGGAGATTCAGCTCGGTGTAGAGATTGCAAAGGTTTCAAGTCACATGAAACGAGCCACTTGAATCAGGCTTGACTTGCCTCCTTTAAAGGCTCCGTCGTGCATGAACATCCAGGTGGCTGATGGCTCAATGCAGAGTGGACCTCTGTGGCTTTGCAGTCAAAAAGGATCCTTTTGTTCTTAACTTTTCCAAAGCCTGTCCAGTCCCTAGTGCTCAAAGTGTGTAGAAAGGGATGGGGAAGCAGTTCCCAGCTCTTTTTGGCAGGTGCGATCTGTGTCCTGCTGTGTGGCCAAATCCCTCACATGTGGGGACCACCCCAGGCGAGTTCCTGGATGCTTGTCCTCTCTCCACCATGCTGCTGAAGAGCTTCCAAGATCCAGGCTGGGTAATATAGCCATCTCTGATTAATCACTACTAAATACAGACTTCCTTGGCTTGACAGGCTTGTCTGATGCATCCCATAAATCACAATTTGTTTTACTGCAAGAATGGAAAATATTTATTAGAACAATTACTTTCAAAGAGGAGTCTGCCATGTACGTGAACCTCCGGATCATCCTCAGGCTTCTCACGGGCTGCCCACCTCACTTGTATTTCACTTGGAGACCTAAGGACATGTGACAAGCAGCATATCCCGGTATTTAAGACATTTTAAGTATGGCGAAACCGATTTTCATATGATGAGAAGAGATTTCCTGCAGCCTATAAAATTGATTCTCATCCCTCTCGACTGGTGACATGCTGCCTGTGTGGCAGCAATAAGTTTTGCATAACTTTTAAGAGCCCATGCTGACCTACTTAACAGGCATCCACTGCTACATAATGTATTTAGGTCAAGTATTGTGTTTGAGCTTATCATCAATCTTGTAATAGTCCAGCTCACTGTGAGAGTCACAGGTACCTGATTGATGCAAACATTCCACAGGGTAGAGAATATTCTTGTCATTTTCTTAAAGGGAGGCCTAGCGTTAGGGTGTTGCTATTTTTGTTGGAGAAGGAGCAAAGATTGCCAGTCATAACGGTCCCAGCCTATGCTGCTGCACCCCTGGTTTTCTCCCTATATTAAGAACATCCAAAACCACCTATAACGAGTGATTTTAATTTTGTTTTTTACATTATTCATTGGGCTAGGCAGTACATATATATTTTTATTATGATATGTTACTGACTGGTTCTTACTTCCAAAATAATATACCTGGAAATTTTGCACCAAACCACTTTGTACCCAATCATTCTGTCCCTCTCCTAATTGCAGTTGGTGTTTTAGCCACATTTTGGGCAGGCTCTTAAAGCCTGTATTTTAATAAAGTAGTGCCAGCACACTTCCTCATCCAGATGATATTAGTGAAGTGCACGTTGGTTTGAGCAGTAAATTGTTGCAAAGTTCTGTGACATCTTAATGCTCTGACAGGATGTGAAAGACAATAACACCACTGAAAAGACCAGAAAAAAGGCCCTTTATAGCTATTGAATAATATATTAGCTTTTAACACTCTATATACAAGCAAAATGGGCTAAGATATAAAATCAACAAAATAATTACTTATACCAGACATTATATATTTTACCAGGATCAGAACTCATGACCTCAGCCCGTGGTGCAAATGGGGTTTGATTTGGTATTCATTACCTCAAAGAGCTGTAAATACCTGCGGCCCAAGTGGAATCTGCCCTGGGGGCTGATGAAATGGTGTCTTACTTGTGTGTAATTTGGAAAGAGTTCCTCTGAAAAAACCCTCAATCTGTTGTGTGAATGGACCCGCAGGAATCGTTCCCAGTGCCTAAAATGTGCCAATGAGAGGACCTGTGAGCAGCTCCTAAAACGTGCAGGTGGGTACCTGCATACAAATGCTTCTAAAATTGACATGTACAGTGCTGTGGATCTGAAAATCTATACTGCACTTTTTAGCAGTACATTATGAAGTCTGAACTGAAGGAAGAGTTACATGGCAATGAAATATGCATGAAAAAGTCCAATTCATACATGGATCCCAAGAGTTTGGCGACTTGTCTCCTTTCCTTCCTTTTCAAATGCTGTGCAAAGTTTATCAGTTTGTATTACAAATTAGTTTGTGCTGTCTCTGTATTCCAAACAGAACTTCCATGATGTTATTTGCTTCTTTTCTTAAATACTTTTGGAGAAAAAAAAAGTAATGATTTTACTAACACACCTTTCTCACAAAGTAAGAGCTCCTTCACTTTGAAGGTCTTAAATTACAACTTAATGTTGCTGTAGTTTGGTTTAATTTCTGATACAGCCAGACTTTTTCTGCAAAACTTATTTCCAGAGTTTTGGCTTATCATATTGAAGGATTTCAAATGTTGATCTTAAATTCTGGCTAAATAAAAAAGGAAAAAAGTGAAGCATCTTTAATATAATTTTTTTTGCGGATACTCAGAAATATGTTTTGCATCTTCCTGCAGGAAGCTATAGGAAATTCAAACTTCAGAAAGAATTTCTGTAATATAATTCAGTTTAAGTCAGCAGTTGTGGATTCCTTGCCTTGAGTTCACTGATACCAGCCTGAGAAGGAGTGGGCAGAGGTGAAATTCCTTCTGTCAAACACAAAGTCGATGGGGGGAAAATAGGGAGGCGGTTGTATGCAAAATAGAGACACTTCAGCGTCTGCTTATACACTATTTTATTTATACATGCAACAAGAGGAGCACTTCTTACTCAGGATAACATAAATAACCCCGTCACAAAATGTTTTAGGAAGTGCACTTGGAATTACAGCCTCATTTTAGGTAAAATCAGGACTTATGTAAATGAACAGTTGTTCTTTTCAGTTCTCTAAATGCAAACAAATGGGCTCTTGGTTTGGGGGACAGTTGTTGTTTCCCAAGCTGTTGCTGCAGCTCAGTGCTGGGTGCAGCTTTACCTTTTCTTGCTCTTTTCAAGGTACCTGTGCAGTGAAAGGGAGGGAGGAAGAAGGACACAGAGGGAAGAATTTAATTCAGATATTATTCTATAAAGATTGCTGAGTTTCCTCTATCTGGAGCATAAAAAAAGCCACAAGAGTTGTTTGTTTCCTTCCTTGTAGAAGGTATTTACCTGGTGTGAGTCCACTGAGCCAGCTGATGTCAAGGGAAGTGTTCTGAAGGGAAGAGCTTCAGCATCTGCTCCTGGATGTTCCAATTCCTGCTGCAGGTGCCTTTGATTCCAAAATGTGAGGGAAGAAGTAGCGAGAACATTCACTAATGCAGGATGGGGTGGGTGAATGTAGGTGTTTTTCTAGATTTTTATTACAGCTTTTTGCTTTAAAATTCTTAGAAAGTCAGAAGTACCTTCTAATCTTTTAGCTGCCTTTTTCCTTTCTATTTAACAATTCAGCAGCACATCAATTGATCCCTTTCCCCAAACATTTTGAAGCACTTGAAACCATTTCTTGCCACGTTGTTATTTATAGAGATTCACTAAATGAAAAAAGGCTCCTTTTCCCTTGCAGGTATATGCATCATTTATAGTCTGGCTTCATTATATTCTGTACTGTATCAACTCCTGTAGGAGAGTGGTTATGTAATGCTCTTATGTCATTACATTCACATGCATTAAATTCCTGGCAGAATCATATTCACTGGAACAAAGGGTTCATTAGCAGGACAGAAATGCTTAACTTGGGAAACTGCTGGAAGAAGTGAGACACATTTCCAGGCTGATATTGTTGATATGCAATTATATATTATGTACAGAGTTGATGTGGGATTAGCTAATCCCAAATGACAAGTATAAATGTGGCAGAAGTTGTTAATTCAAATATCTTTCTGCAGTTGTAACTTTGAATAGAAGTTATCATGGTTAAATCTGGAGTGGCTGTGAGGGGGACTTGCTGCAGTGTGACAGAGCAGTGCCATTCCCACCACATGGGAGCTTTACAGAGGACCAGCACTCTCCACAAACTGCAAATACAGGAAAAAACGTTACTCAGTGCCCCTTATTTACATGTGCAACTGGTGCAGAACGAATTTATGGCCTCGATTGTGTTTTGCATTTAAATATGTTCTTTATTCTTCCAGCTCCTTTCCCCTGTCGGTGAAGCATTATGGTGGGAGCTTCCATGGAGAACACCTGTGCACGTTCCTTTGCACAGTGTCAGGAGTCTGCCTGAACCAACTTCGGAAATGGATCATTTTCGTTCAGTTGAAATGGCAGTTAAATAGCAGGAATATATCAAGAGTTAAAACTTCATTAGTGGGGAGCAATAAAAATACATCAAGCCTGGAATATTGTCTAGGAGATCAGATTTCTTGGTTGTGTTGACACTTTAAAGAAATATGTTTATTTAAGGAATAGAAATTCTATATACTGAAATACTACAGTGAAAAATTGCATTCTAGTTAGGCTATCTCTGATGTTCTAATTTTATCAGCCAACAATGGACTGTGTATCCCATGAAAGTCAGCTAAAAAGGCAAAAAGTAATGCTAAGGGCAAAAATCTATCTTAACCTTTCTGTACTACTTCACTGGTACTGGTGCTGAACAGTGTTTGGAGTCTGAAAACATTTAATTGTATTTGTTAGCACCTTTTCATTGGGTTGCAGCAAGGAATGTTCAAGTGTGGATGTGCTGGAGACAGCACAAATAAATGTATCTGCTTGTAATTTCCACAAGGATGAGAAGCAGGGGATGCTAAGTTTCATGCAAGCCTGGAAACAGGGACGTTTAGAAGTCTCCAGACTTCCGTGTCTGACAACTTCCCTAAATTTAGATGTTACGTCTGTTTTTGTGACCTGAAAAGTCTCCTGCACAAGTGTAGATCCCTAAAAAGGGCTACCTGGAAAGCATTGTGATAAATATGTCTAGTTCCTTCCAAAGCTGCGAGGAAGCGATTTTTAACATATTTCACCAAAAAAATGCTGCTTGTTCTCAGCTTTGCAGATGGTTTCCCAGGTTGACTTGTTAGAATGATAAGGAAGGACAAAGGCTCATTTGGCAGAACAGGAACTCTGTCGTTACTCATGTTGAGAGCATCTGTCTTGCTCATGTACTCCTGCATTTGGGGCTGAATAGGCTGTGGAGAATTTCTTCTGGTTTCACTTATGGGGGACATTCTTGGGGGATGATGAGCTGTCTACAGCTCCACTTGTCAGTGCTGAATCACAGAAACACACTGGCTGCCCTTACAACTGCTGCAAGACAAACCCAGAAGTCTTGAAGGATGAAGTGTGAAGTCCCCAGTAATTTCAATGTGACCACAAGCAGCTTCTATGGAGAACAAGAAAGCACAAAGCCTCACCTTAAGGGGAACCCCCCAATATTTATTCATTTATGTATTTATAGACCTGTATCATGGCTTGCGCTGAAGTTGTCACAATTTAATACATCAGTGTGGAATTCTGCAGGAAATAACAAATAGCTTGCTAATAGAGGCCATACTTTTGTCAATGGTCTCAATCGGTTGAAGGCTGTGTTTTGCATTTACTTTCACTCTCAAATCTTTGAGAATGCTTTTTGTAGAAGTTTGATAGTCAGGTATCAAGATCTCTTCAAACTCAGTATCAAGGATGCTGGAGGTTTTGAGACATCTGCTATCAATTGTCAATGTTGACAAACAAGGGGAGGAATTTAAAAATAAAATGTTTGGCACAACTTCCTGCTTTAGTTCTGTGGAGTTGGTTAAAAATGTGGTCTTTGATGTAAATCAAATGGAGCAATATTTGCAGTCTGCATAACAAAACCAAAATAGGTCTGCAAAGCTAAGGCACCACATATATTTACTCTTCCTCCTGTTTCTAAATTCTCTGTAGTTCAGATATTTCCAGTACATTTTCAGTGTTTCAGTATTGCTGGGTTAGTGATATGTTCCTGTGGAGTAGATGGAAGTGATACAATGTAGTTTGCAAAAATATGTGCTTCAAGATATACAAACACAAAACAAAATAAAAGGGTTGGGTAAAGAGGTGCATCCATTCACTGTTTGGCATTGAAATTCTGCATTTCAAAGAGATGCATTTCCATTTCGTGGTTTCAAGCACCTGCTTGATTTTTCTAGATTAAGTATTTGTGCACAGTCCTGAGGTTCAGGGTGGTGAATTCTGACTCCCATTTTGAGGCAAAAATGGCCAATTGCATTGTGGGAAAGCAGAGAGCTCTTCAAAGGTATATATATAAATTAATTCCTTTCATTAGAGGAACAGAGGGAGAAAATGCAAAAATCAAATAAATTCAAATATGTTTAGAAGGACTGATAATAGTCTAAAGAAATTACATGAAAGAGGCAGGAGGAACTTCAGAAGTACATAAGACACTATTAGCTTTTCCTTTCAACTTCCAGCCTCTGCAGTGATGCTGCAGAGGGTGTTGCAGGAATGTCTTCAATCCATGGCAGCCAAAAGGTCTGGAAGATGCACCAGCAGCTTCCCCTTTGTCAACAGGCATTGAATCTATGTGGCCCTGGCTATAGAGTTCAGGTGGGATCAGTGAATTTCTGCAGAAGTTGTGCAGTGGGAAGTGGTCCCTCAGGATTCCAGAGGAGCAGGAGCTCATTTCTCTGCGGATCCCACATGGACATTACTCATGGCATCCGTTGCCTTCTAGACCCTGTGATGGGCTGGAAGATGAGCAGAGTTGGAGATGTGCTTGTGAGGATCTGTCTCTGCCATCCTTTTTCTTGACAAGTTTATGGATCCCAAAATATGGTGGAAGATGTACCCACAGAGAAGGGATTTTATTTTTATTCACAGCACAGGGTAGAAAAGGGCTCTATTTGTAGTTCTCTTCTACACACGTAAGGAACATGTCCTGGGTTTGATTTCATCCAGATTTAGCCTTAAAACAAGAAAAGATAAATGTGCAAGATGGCTGAAATTCAGGATACTGAGTGTGTTCAGTGAAAAAAAAATTCCTTGGAGTCAAATGTATTGCTGAATACCACCTTAAGTAACTTTGCTGTCTCCTTCCATCATTTTTTTCTATCAAGAATAGGATAAGAAATCAGAAAACAGACAAAGGTATTAGAAAAAAATAAGACAAAAGAAGGTGTTGCTTTTAGGAACTTTGATTTACTCAATTTTGCTTAAAAACATTAAGCTTTTGCTGTACAAGTATCCTTTGAAAAAAGGATGTCTGTCTTTCAAAATCTTGAATGGGAAAACATTCAGGTTTGTGTCAGGCAGAGCTTGCAGACTTTTTTTTTAGATGCAAGTTTAAAAACAGACACTTTTTTTAAAAGAGATTTAGGGGTTCTTTCTTTGTAACTTGACAGGATGGTTTATTCATGTCAATAGTCTTTTGATCACTCAAAAGACATTGAAATAAAAAATGTCAATGCTTCCACTCTTTTGATCGAGCTCCCTTAAGTATTGTTGCAAGAGGAGTATATCAGATTATTATAATTTTTTGACTTCGCTTTATGGGTATAACCTAGATCCACATTTTTAGGTCTAACCCAGAGGGCTTTGGAGGCTGGAGCCACATTTTTGGGTCCAACCCAGAGCACTTTGTAGCCATTTCTGCATATTAACAGTGCCATATTTTTTCCCAGCAGGAGAATAATTTCTTAATTCATTGTACTGCCGGCCACTCACTCTTCACTCTAGTTATAAAAGAACTACAATGGGGTATAGCTTTTTGCTTTTGAATGCTGGTAAACCTCGAATTAGAAATATAAAGCTGTGACTATGATGGGTTATTCTCTCCTGAATATTTCTGTAAACCTTGATCACAAAAACTGTAGGGAATCTTTTCTGTAGAATTGAAATTTAGCAGAAAAGGAACGTACATAATTAAAAACAAATTCTGGTGTTTGTACAGAGTCTGGGTTTTTTATATATGTGTATAGAAAACAGTGATTCTAAATTTATTTAAATGGATTATTGTTTTACATGGACGATAAGCTACACTTGAGAGCAACTAGGATTTGTTTTGTATCTCATGTAGTCGTTAAAAGCAGCTTAAGCCTCCAATCCAGATGAATCAGGTGTAGGCCCTCAAGATGGAAGATTTCTGTCAGGAGTGGTGAATCTGGATTTGTGGTGTGCTCCTTGCATGTTGCAGGAATAAACCTCCGGAAACACAGGTTGAAATCCCCACTGAAGCTGGTGGGAGTTTTGTTCCCGACTTCAGTGGGTTTAGAATTTCACTGTAAGGATTTTTAAGTATGAAAAAATTTTAAAATGAAAAGGTGACCTGTTTAATACTGACCCAAATCATTCACTGCACAACTTCTGTCCTGCTCAAATTCCCACTTGCAAGCCCATAAACTGAAAGAAAAACTGTAGGAAAGTAAAACTCTGGATTTCAAGTGAGAAAGCCACTTGAGATCTCTCCACATCACACTCTGGCTGGTTATTCCGGGTAGCAGAAGTGGCTGAGCCGGAGCTGTTATGATCCACAGCACTTTGTTAGGAGTGGGGAAGCAGAGACAGAAACTGGTGCACTTAGAAAATGCCTTGAGAAGGTTCGTGACACAAGTGGCTGCAGCTCCCCAAAGAAATTGGCACCACGGCACACTCAGCACTGCTGGGCTCTTTGAAAGGGGAGTTAAAAAAATCCACTGTGGGATACAGTGAAGGCACTGACTCTGCCAGTGAGAAAGTAATTCCAGGATTTCATCAAATTCCTACCACAGCGGCACCCAAACGACTAGCACCGAGTCTCATCTTTGGGTTTTGAGCTCTTTATTTGTGGAAAACAAGCAAACAGAAAGAAATACATGAAGATCTAGAATTGCAGAACAGGGAAATTAAATCAGTTTGTCACAGGAGATTTTTTTTTATTGACATCTTTAGTTTGTTTTGATGTCTGTAATTAAATTGCTAATTATGTGTTTCTGTTGCAGTGGTCATGCTTTTATTACACAATTGCTACAAGTTTTTCTCTCCCCACTAACAATATTTGGTTAACCTTAGTGCATGCTAGTTACATCTTTCAGAATGGAAAAGCTTAGAAACAGAGTTATTGATTGTTACAATTAGCTAAATCAGAGGGGCTCAAAGTTCTTTGCCATAAATTAAATATGTTTTGTGGCACAGGATCAAAGATAATTAAAGGATGAAGCAATTGCAGTCATTAAACAATAAATATTATTTTGATGCCAATTGAAGAAAATAAAGCAACAACAACAAAAAGGACAGGAAAACTGAGGGATTTTAAAAGGAGAGGAGAAAAGTTTAGCCTAGGGTAAAAACATAATTTAAAAAAATAATTTGTACTGTGATCCTCTGAGCTTCCTTCTGTGTTGTATCAAAAAGCATCTGATTAGGTGAGATGCAATTCAGTCACCTTCTCTTTTCTTTTTCCCTTTTGAGTTTAGGCATAATTTTTGTCAGTATATTTCAATGTATTCATTAATTTTTCTCATTTGTTTATTTTATGCAAACCATAAGAGACATTTTTTCCTCAGTGAAGATTGCCTCTTTATTTTATTTTGAAATATTTGTATATTTATTTCATTAAATGAGATAATGCTTTTTCTTATTAACATAATTTCCAGTACATTAAACATATTTCTCCACAGACAGAAGAGAGGAATCAGATTAAATGACAGTTAAATCACTTGCAGCAATTTCAACTGTTAAAAGAAATAAGTGTCTCTGTTTTCTTTGTGATCACGAGATGTGCTGTAAAGGGAAATGAAATACTAAAGAAAGGAGGGAAAACATAAAGAAATAATGACTGAGTTATTGCAGTAATACCACTGAGAGAAGAAAAACTCACTACAAATAAAAGGAAAAATAATATAGTGGTTTTGAAAGTTACCAAAATTCATTTCTTATTGATGAGATCAGTGCGAGCCTTATACTGAGTAAACTGAGGAGGGAAAAGAGCAGCAAAGCACACCCAAAGCCAGACAATGCCATAAGCTGTGGGCAATGAAAGAAGGAATAAATACTGTGCATTTGGAGGGCTGTTACTCTAAATGCCTCTAATTTTTAAATAATTTATATTTTATTACATTTAGGGAGGAGAGGGAAGAAGCAATTATCTCTTGGTAAGCCAACCATGCCCCTTTGCTGCTGTGTTCAGGGCTCTCCAAATGTCCAGGTGTCCCTCCTGCAGTTCTCTCCCCTTTTCTTGGGCAGATGTAGGGCTGCAGGAAGGAGAAAAGCATCTTTTATTATCTCTTTTAATAAGATCTTCCAGAATTATTATAATACTATTTTTTGTCTTAATTATATTTTTTTATTATTGTGATTTCCAGAGCCTGAGCCAGCTGCTTTGAGGAGGTCTTGGGAAGAAGGACTGGGCTGAGGCATTTCTAAGGTAATGTTGACATTATTGTTTTGCCCCCAGTCAAGATTTCCTCTGCTTGTGCTTTTAGCTGTAAACCAGCTATTTTTCACGAATTTCATGTGCCTCATTTTTTAGTCCTGAGTAAGGACTAGTCCAATAGTTGCCATTTTCCTTCTTTTTCTCAGTTTCCCAGCAGTGCGCTCCACAGCTTTACTGGTTTCACCTTCAAGCTCAAATCAGAGAAGGGATTCTTGAGAAGGGGGACCGGTTCTAACTCCCTGCTCTATCCCAGAGTTAACTAAAATTATAACTTTTCAAGAATTTAAATGACAGTATTTTTGCTATTAAATGCTTGATGAGGAAAAGTGGTGCCATGGGGTACAACATCCTCCCTTATGTGACATGGTTCAGGGAAAGAGGTGGAAAATGTCACCTTGCAAGCCTTTTCAGGAATTGCTTCCTGGGGCTGGAGAGCAGCTCTGCCTTCCTGCTTGTGCTCATCTGCTGAAGCTGAGCAGGGGATGCTGCAGGGTCATCACCAAAGACTTTTGCACTCTGGGCTTGGTGTCCCTTGGGTCCCCTTCAGAAGTTGTATTTGCTGTGCCGAGGGGACTGGTCGGGCAATGGAGGTGGTAATGGAATTTAGCAGTTGAGGAGACTCTGACAAATCACAGAGCATGTGAAACGTAATTAAAGAAGTAAACCAGGAGCATCTGCCACCATCCTCTGCAGACGTCCTCCCAAGCAGTCACATCTGTGCCCCTGGAGGGGCACCAGCCCAACCCTTGCTCACAAGTGCTCCAAAGCTTCTGGTGGGCACAGGCTGAGGGTCACTCCAGGTTCTGCCACAGGATCCCTTCCCAAGGAAGTTCTGCATGACAGAGAGAGCTGGTAAGTGGAGCTCAAAGCACAGAAACATTTCTAATGTTGGTGTTCATGCTTACAACCTTCATTACCATATTTTCAGGGGGCATAGCAATCATTAATGTGTTTATTGTGCCCTTGTGAGTTGGGGCAGGGATGCTACCCTTTTTCACACACATGGAATTGAAATGTAGGCAGCACAAGTACTGAGCTCCAGCTCGTGTCAGGGGGCTGCCAGAGACCTGCTTCTGTTTTGTGGATTTTCCTGCAGAGTCCTGACCCATCTTCTTGGCTTAAGGTCCTTGTTCAAGGTGTCTAAATAGGAGATAAGTTGTGCTGGGATTCCTCTGCAGTCAATAAAGGGAGAGAGGGATCTCCAAAGGAAAATTCTGACCTCCTCCCAATGGGTTGTGGAGGGTGTCTACAAAACTTGACTTCTGTCCTTGAAATGCCTTAAGAGAGACTTTTGCACCTCTCTGCTCTGGACACTCACTAAGGACAAGATTTGATTCAAAACCACCGTGAAACAGAACATTTCCCTTTTTGCCTCTGCTGAAGAGGCCCAGCACAGCTGTAATTAACTTTTGAAGATGCTCCATCTGCTTACAAAATGTGAATGTGACTTAGAATGACAGGAGGGGCAGAAACAAGCAAATAAAAAGCTGCCTTGATGAGGTGTGAGGTTCAGTGAACAGATGTCCTGCACTGGATTTTGTTGCAATCCAGTCACCCTCTAAATACCTCTGAACAATTCTTATCACTGTGAACAGTTGTCCTTTTTGGTCTCACTATGAACAGTTATCCTTTTTGATCTCAGAGGCAGATAGGCAGGATGACCCAAACCTTCTCTGTGTCCATTTCAGATTTTAGTTTTTAAAAGTGTGAGTAAAGGCTTAGTTAAGTGTTTTTAAAGAAACTGGTTTTAAATCAGGTAGATGATGAGAGAAATCTCTTTCAGAATTTACCAAGTTTATATTTTGCATATTCCGTACCAAGGCTGTTTCTTTTCTTGTGACATCGCAAAAAATGAAATTAGTTTTTGACTGGGAGGGGATGATGATTAAGGTGTTCTCAGAATAACATGATTTAGCTTTTGGGAAATATTAAAGCATGACTACATTGGACCTTTTTATGTTAGACAACAGCAGTTTTTCCATTCTGCACTAAATACTCCTTTCAGATTTTTGATCTTGCATGATATTGCCTATTTCATGCCTCTGACAAAGTGGCTGAACAAGCTCTTTCCCCAAACTCATGATTTTTGTGGATAAAGGATTATTACCTGTGGTATTTTTAAAGCAATGAATAAATTACAGCATTGTTTAAGCAGATGCAGACAAGGTGTTGTGTTTCTTGTCTGATGCCACAGGAAAGGTTTGTGTCAGAGTTCGGAGGGGATTCAAGAGCACTGTGCTTGGATCAGTAGGTTTAGGATCTAAAGTGGTCTGGAATATACACTGGAATATTTTCTTATTCTATTTTTCATACAGTATTTTGGCTGTGTGACCTATTCCATTGGCACATGGCAATATTTTAAAATAAATGAGCAAATTCTCTTATTTAGAGGGTACTCAAATTCATCAGTATCTTGCTGTTGTGTGGATGTGCGTAGTGGCACTGCCATTCCACACTCCTGGGTTTTGGCAATAATGCACCTGCCTTTCCTGGAGAAAGGAGGGCACACCAGGCTCATGGGAATACTTCGGTGCAGAAGGGTGGCTTGGGAATTGTTCTTCTCTTGGCAGCATTGGAGGAAACTGAGTGAGACTTCACTCTTGGGTTTGGTGGTTGGTTCTTTGTTTTTATTTGACACAATAGGAGTGGCAAAATGAGAGAGAAAAAAATAAGGTTGATTGCACTTCAGAGAAGACCTTAGACAACAGAATCTCTCCACTCCAGTGACTCTGGTACATGTCTGACTCGATTATTCCTGTCCTGTTGAAATATGAGGCAGCTGGACAATATCTTGACTGAAATACATTGGGAGAATATGAAAATGTGAAGTACAGCTTTTGTGAAAATCAGAATCTCTATTCCCTTTATCTATACCTACACTTGTTGATTCTTGTGACTGTGATGCAATTGATTATCTCTAAAAATTATTCTCCGTGAGGTGTAGGGACCTTTGTATTTCCCTAATGGATGAGCAGAGCTGTCATCTTCTCCCAGACTTTAGGAAGATCAAGGTTAGAATTTTTAGCTTTTGTTTTGTTTGGTGGGTTTTTTCCTGTGACTGTCAGTTCAGTTTTATTTTCCAAAATAAAATTCCAGGGGAATGCTGTAGCCTCCTCTGAAGGCATTCAGGGGCTCCCGTTCCTGAGTGCACCTCACACCCACCCCAGCTTTCTGAGGACCTGAGGTTCAGCCAGTGGTCTGTTCCTCTTCTCCCTGCAGTGACTTTAGCATTTCTAAACCCGTTTGTGGAGTACAGCAATGCCTCAAAGTCATTATGTTTTATGAGTTGCATAATTACCAGTGTCTGGATATGGGATGGGGATACCTCAGTGAGGAAAAGATGGACAGGGTTCATTTGATGCCATTTCTCTCTGTTGGTAGCAGCAGTGGGACAAACCACAGCATTCACTGCTGTCCTTTGCACAATGAGGGGCGTGAGGTGGTGTGGGCAGAACAAAAAGTGATCACGGCAAACCAAGTTTCAGTAGTTCTCTTGCTTTGTGCAATGGATCAATGTTTCTTTTTATGGGGATTCAAATGGAAAAAGTGGTTTAGATGGGAAAAAAATCTCTACTTAAAGTTTCTCTTGATACTTCCAGAAAATGGGAACATAATAAAATGATTGTGTTTTTAAAAAAAAATTTTGGTTGAATTTAGCTTTATTTTCTGCTTAAAAAGGGGGGGGGGGGGATGGGGGGATAATAAATGTCATTTGAAAATAGAAGTGTCCTTGGTTTCCTGTTTTCAGTAGGCTTAAGATAATTCATTTGTTCTACTTGTAGTTTGTCAATTGATGCCTCCCTTCCAAAACTGTCTGTGGGCTGCCTTAGCCAGAGTTTCCTACAGTTATTTTTGCACTATTGTTAAACAGAACCATGCAGCACATTGCTTTTTCAATTTACTGTGTGGGATCTGCACATAGTTTTCCATTGTGGCATATTTGTGTCTTTGTCACTTTTATTGTTTATATGCCAGCATATGGCCAGAAAAAAACAAACTTCTTTCCTCAGTTTTCTTCTTTTGTATTGTTTAGTCCACAGTGCCTTTACAGCAACAATTTGTAAAAATCAAATTCCTGGAATGTAATAGGTTGGCTTGAAAAAAGAAGGAAAATTGGGAGAATACATCTCAGGGATTAGTGAATGTTTAGGAATGGCTTTATTTTCCAACCCAGGGCTGCACATAGGGCAAAAAAGCCAATGCCTGTTTTTATTTAAACTTCAATTTGGTCATTTAGCCTCATATATCTCACCATGCCATTTGCACAGACATTAGTGCCTGCATCAAGATCTTCTCTAGAGCAAGCAGAGCTGTTCATGTCGCCAAAATCTGCCAGCATGGATATCAGTGCTTGACAAGGACCAGATGCTTGCATTTGTGGGATGTGGAACCCCAAACCCAGCAGTTGACCAACTGCGGCTTTATTGCAGTTGATCTAAAATTGACCAGAGATATGTGGGGTTTGGGTTTGTTTTTTTAACTGTACTGACAGTGTAGTTATTGTTTGATTTAATTTTGAGGTTGTAGAAAAGACCATTTTTTTCTTAATTTTTGTGTGGCATCAATGCTTACATGAAACCTTGAAAAAGAAATTTCTTGGTTTATCTCCTACTAAAAATCAATACAAACTAGGCCATATCCATGAAGTGATCAGATGTGTCGGTCCATAGATTATTGGCACCCACTGGCATATGATTTGGCTGTAATTTGAGGCAGGAATGTTGTTGTTAGCATGAAAAACAAGGAGTTAAATTTTAAAATGAGATACTCATTCACTTGCAAAACTCTGCTTTCTTGTCAGTGCACTTCTAATGTACCACATATTTTTAGCAGTAACCAAAGACCAGTAACCAGTTTGAAATCCCATACAACAGATGGATCATGATAAATCCACGATGTTGGCTTCTCCTGGATTTTCCATTTGTTGGAAGCTGTTGCACACCACACAACCCACCACGTAAAAGCCTGCTGGAAACAAAATACTGATTTTCCTTAGTTTCTTTGGTTAGTGAAGTATTTTTCAAGAATACCAACAGTGATTTGAGGTAAAGAATCCCTGCAGCAATTAGGATTCATTTACTGCTGGAGCATTTTATTAATTACACGTTTGTAACCACATGGATGGTCACAAAACCATTCACACATGTCTGAATTTCGAGATTTGTAGACAGAAGATTTAACGTAAACATGGAAATGTTAAACTACTCATCTGTAGCCTGCAAAGAAGATAACAAGAAGGATTCTGTTCTCGGTGTGATTTGTGAACAATGCTAAGTAAATATTCATCATTAATATATAATAACTGTTGCTTTTGGCAGTTCACTTTTCATTTAATTTGATAATGTGTCCAGTAAATGAAGTGGTACAGGCTGCAGTGTTTTACCATCACAATTGCATATTTTCAATCATTGTTAAATGAAGGCAGCTCAAGGCAAAGCTTTAACCCCCACTAGTTTTGTGTGTGATAAAAAGAGAAGGCGCTATCAATCTTTATTGTCTGTCTCGCTTACTGTAATTGCATTCAATAGTCCACTGATTCTGTTGTCTGTGCTAATGTCAGGAACAGGGAAGAGCCAGATGCTCAGACTTGATCAGATGCATCCAGTGGCCACTTTGATAAGTTGGCAGCAAGGCTCCAGCTTCGATGATAAATTGTGAGTGCTGCAGATTATGAGCAGCTGAACACTGGGAGTGTGTGTGGGGAAACTTCTTACCTGCTTGGAATCTTGGCATTCCAGTGCCAGCCAAAGACCAGCCCAGGGGTTATTCCAATGCATCTCGTGCTGGGAAGGTGCCAGGGAGTTGTATTCTCATGGACAGCAGCACGACAAAAAACCCAAACAGCCTCAGAATGATTTGAACATGACATGGAATAGTCCCAACACTGTAAAAGGTGTTTCAAAATAGTCTCCAGTAGCTATGGTTATCTGATTCAACGGGAGAGCTTTGGAATTATGGTATTCCATGCTTTAATCTGTCTTTAAAGTTGTGCTTTCTTGGCACTGTTTTTTCCCCCTCTAATTTGAGGTAGTACCTGGAATGGTTTGCAGAGTAGCAAACAATAATGCTTTAGTGCAGTATGAACAGTGACATATCTTTGTGAGGAAAAAACTCCAGTCTAGACAAGGGGACCATGGAATAAGGTGCTTTCTACAGGTTCTTTGCACCTTTAACGTTCCTCACAGGTTAATTATTTAAGCTCTTCAGTGAGTGTCATCCCTCAGACAAGTAGTTGTTAAAGGAGATCTCTAAAGACTCAGAAGTCTCACCTTCACCCAGTTCATATCATATGTGCAGAAAATGCTCCTATTNCAGGATCCCTTCCCAAGGAAGTTCTGCATGACAGAGAGAGCTGGTAAGTGGAGCTCAAAGCACAGAAACATTTCTAATGTTGGTGTTCATGCTTACAACCTTCATTACCATATTTTCAGGGGGCATAGCAATCATTAATGTGTTTATTGTGCCCTTGTGAGTTGGGGCAGGGATGCTACCCTTTTTCACACACGTGGAATTGAAATGTAGGCAGCACAAGTACTGAGCTCCAGCTCGTGTCAGGGGGCTGCCAGAGACCTGCTTCTGTTTTGTGGATTTTCCTGCAGAGTCCTGACCCATCTTCTTGGCTTAAGGTCCTTGTTCAAGGTGTCTAAATAGGAGATAAGTTGTGCTGGGATTCCTCTGCAGTCAATAAAGGGAGAGAGGGATCTCCAAAGGAAAATTCTGACCTCCTCCCAATGGGTTGTGGAGGGTGTCTACAAAACCTGACTTCTGTCCTTGAAATGCCTTAAGAGAGACTTTTGCACCTCTCTGCTCTGGACACTCACTAAGGACAAGATTTGATTCAAAACCACCGTGAAACAGAACATTTCCCTTTTTGCCTCTGCTGAAGAGGCCCAGCACAGCTGTAATTAACTTTTGAAGATGCTCCATCTGCTTACAAAATGTGAATGTGACTTAGAATGACAGGAGGGGCAGAAACAAGCAAATAAAAAGCTGCCTTGATGAGGTGTGAGGTTCAGTGAACAGATGTCCTGCACTGGATTTTGTTGCAATCCAGTCACCCTCTAAATACCTCTGAACAATTCTTATCACTGTGAACAGTTGTCCTTTTTGGTCTCACTATGAACAGTTATCCTTTTTGATCTCAGAGGCAGATAGGCAGGATGACCCAAACCTTCTCTGTGTCCATTTCAGATTTTAGTTTTTAAAAGTGTGAGTAAAGGCTTAGTTAAGTGTTTTTAAAGAAACTGGTTTTAAATCAGGTAGATGATGAGAGAAATCTCTTTCAGAATTTACCAAGTTTATATTTTGCATATTCCGTACCAAGGCTGTTTCTTTTCTTGTGACATCGCAAAAAATGAAATTAGTTTTTGACTGGGAGGGGATGATGATTAAGGTGTTCTCAGAATAACATGATTTAGCTTTTGGGAAATATTAAAGCATGACTACATTGGACCTTTTTATGTTAGACAACAGCAGTTTTTCCATTCTGCACTAAATACTCCTTTCAGATTTTTGATCTTGCATGATATTGCCTATTTCATGCCTCTGACAAAGTGGCTGAACAAGCTCTTTCCCCAAACTCATGATTTTTGTGGATAAAGGATTATTACCTGTGGTATTTTTAAAGCAATGAATAAATTACAGCATTGTTTAAGCAGATGCAGACAAGGTGTTGTGTTTCTTGTCTGATGCCACAGGAAAGGTTTGTGTCAGAGTTCGGAGGGGATTCAAGAGCACTGTGCTTGGATCAGTAGGTTTAGGATCTAAAGTGGTCTGGAATATACACTGGAATATTTTCTTATTCTATTTTTCATACAGTATTTTGGCTGTGTGACCTATTCCATTGGCACATGGCAATATTTTAAAATAAATGAGCAAATTCTCTTATTTAGAGGGTACTCAAATTCATCAGTATCTTGCTGTTGTGTGGATGTGCGTAGTGGCACTGCCATTCCACACTCCTGGGTTTTGGCAATAATGCACCTGCCTTTCCTGGAGAAAGGAGGGCACACCAGGCTCATGGGAATACTTCGGTGCAGAAGGGTGGCTTGGGAATTGTTCTTCTCTTGGCAGCATTGGAGGAAACTGAGTGAGACTTCACTCTTGGGTTTGGTGGTTGGTTCTTTGTTTTTATTTGACACAATAGGAGTGGCAAAATGAGAGAGAAAAAAATAAGGTTGATTGCACTTCAGAGAAGACCTTAGACAACAGAATCTCTCCACTCCAGTGACTCTGGTACATGTCTGACTCGATTATTCCTGTCCTGTTGAAATATGAGGCAGCTGGACAATATCTTGACTGAAATACATTGGGAGAATATGAAAATGTGAAGTACAGCTTTTGTGAAAATCAGAATCTCTATTCCCTTTATCTATACCTACACTTGTTGATTCTTGTGACTGTGATGCAATTGATTATCTCTAAAAATTATTCTCCGTGAGGTGTAGGGACCTTTGTATTTCCCTAATGGATGAGCAGAGCTGTCATCTTCTCCCAGACTTTAGGAAGATCAAGGTTAGAATTTTTAGCTTTTGTTTTGTTTGGTGGGTTTTTTCCTGTGACTGTCAGTTCAGTTTTATTTTCCAAAATAAAATTCCAGGGGAATGCTGTAGCCTCCTCTGAAGGCATTCAGGGGCTCCCGTTCCTGAGTGCACCTCACACCCACCCCAGCTTTCTGAGGACCTGAGGTTCAGCCAGTGGTCTGTTCCTCTTCTCCCTGCAGTGACTTTAGCATTTCTAAACCCGTTTGTGGAGTAGAGCAATGCCTCAAAGTCATTATGTTTTATGAGTTGCATAATTACCAGTGTCTGGATATGGGATGGGGATACCTCAGTGAGGAAAAGATGGACAGGGTTCATTTGATGCCATTTCTCTCTGTTGGTAGCAGCAGTGGGACAAACCACAGCATTCACTGCTGTCCTTTGCACAATGAGGGGCGTGAGGTGGTGTGGGCAGAACAAAAAGTGATCACGGCAAACCAAGTTTCAGTAGTTCTCTTGCTTTGTGCAATGGATCAATGTTTCTTTTTATGGGGATTCAAATGGAAAAAGTGGTTTAGATGGGAAAAAAATCTCTACTTAAAGTTTCTCTTGATACTTCCAGAAAATGGGAACATAATAAAATGATTGTGTTTTTAAAAAAAAATTTTGGTTGAATTTAGCTTTATTTTCTGCTTAAAAAGGGGGGGGGGGGGATGGGGGGATAATAAATGTCATTTGAAAATAGAAGTGTCCTTGGTTTCCTGTTTTCAGTAGGCTTAAGATAATTCATTTGTTCTACTTGTAGTTTGTCAATTGATGCCTCCCTTCCAAAACTGTCTGTGGGCTGCCTTAGCCAGAGTTTCCTACAGTTATTTTTGCACTATTGTTAAACAGAACCATGCAGCACATTGCTTTTTCAATTTACTGTGTGGGATCTGCACATAGTTTTCCATTGTGGCATATTTGTGTCTTTGTCACTTTTATTGTTTATATGCCAGCATATGGCCAGAAAAAAACAAACTTCTTTCCTCAGTTTTCTTCTTTTGTATTGTTTAGTCCACAGTGCCTTTACAGCAACAATTTGTAAAAATCAAATTCCTGGAATGTAATAGGTTGGCTTGAAAAAAGAAGGAAAATTGGGAGAATACATCTCAGGGATTAGTGAATGTTTAGGAATGGCTTTATTTTCCAACCCAGGGCTGCACATAGGGCAAAAAAGCCAATGCCTGTTTTTATTTAAACTTCAATTTGGTCATTTAGCCTCATATATCTCACCATGCCATTTGCACAGACATTAGTGCCTGCATCAAGATCTTCTCTAGAGCAAGCAGAGCTGTTCATGTCGCCAAAATCTGCCAGCATGGATATCAGTGCTTGACAAGGACCAGATGCTTGCATTTGTGGGATGTGGAACCCCAAACCCAGCAGTTGACCAACTGCGGCTTTATTGCAGTTGATCTAAAATTGACCAGAGATATGTGGGGTTTGGGTTTGTTTTTTTAACTGTACTGACAGTGTAGTTATTGTTTGATTTAATTTTGAGGTTGTAGAAAAGACCATTTTTTTCTTAATTTTTGTGTGGCATCAATGCTTACATGAAACCTTGAAAAAGAAATTTCTTGGTTTATCTCCTACTAAAAATCAATACAAACTAGGCCATATCCATGAAGTGATCAGATGTGTCGGTCCATAGATTATTGGCACCCACTGGCATATGATTTGGCTGTAATTTGAGGCAGGAATGTTGTTGTTAGCATGAAAAACAAGGAGTTAAATTTTAAAATGAGATACTCATTCACTTGCAAAACTCTGCTTTCTTGTCAGTGCACTTCTAATGTACCACATATTTTTAGCAGTAACCAAAGACCAGTAACCAGTTTGAAATCCCATACAACAGATGGATCATGATAAATCCACGATGTTGGCTTCTCCTGGATTTTCCATTTGTTGGAAGCTGTTGCACACCACACAACCCACCACGTAAAAGCCTGCTGGAAACAAAATACTGATTTTCCTTAGTTTCTTTGGTTAGTGAAGTATTTTTCAAGAATACCAACAGTGATTTGAGGTAAAGAATCCCTGCAGCAATTAGGATTCATTTACTGCTGGAGCATTTTATTAATTACACGTTTGTAACCACATGGATGGTCACAAAACCATTCACACATGTCTGAATTTCGAGATTTGTAGACAGAAGATTTAACGTAAACATGGAAATGTTAAACTACTCATCTGTAGCCTGCAAAGAAGATAACAAGAAGGATTCTGTTCTCGGTGTGATTTGTGAACAATGCTAAGTAAATATTCATCATTAATATATAATAACTGTTGCTTTTGGCAGTTCACTTTTCATTTAATTTGATAATGTGTCCAGTAAATGAAGTGGTACAGGCTGCAGTGTTTTACCATCACAATTGCATATTTTCAATCATTGTTAAATGAAGGCAGCTCAAGGCAAAGCTTTAACCCCCACTAGTTTTGTGTGTGATAAAAAGAGAAGGCGCTATCAATCTTTATTGTCTGTCTCGCTTACTGTAATTGCATTCAATAGTCCACTGATTCTGTTGTCTGTGCTAATGTCAGGAACAGGGAAGAGCCAGATGCTCAGACTTGATCAGATGCATCCAGTGGCCACTTTGATAAGTTGGCAGCAAGGCTCCAGCTTCGATGATAAATTGTGAGTGCTGCAGATTATGAGCAGCTGAACACTGGGAGTGTGTGTGGGGAAACTTCTTACCTGCTTGGAATCTTGGCATTCCAGTGCCAGCCAAAGACCAGCCCAGGGGTTATTCCAATGCATCTCGTGCTGGGAAGGTGCCAGGGAGTTGTATTCTCATGGACAGCAGCATGACAAAAAACCCAAACAGCCTCAGAATGATTTGAACATGACATGGAATAGTCCCAACACTGTAAAAGGTGTTTCAAAATAGTCTCCAGTAGCTATGGTTATCTGATTCAACGGGAGAGCTTTGGAATTATGGTATTCCATGCTTTAATCTGTCTTTAAAGTTGTGCTTTCTTGGCACTGTTTTTTTCCCCCTCTAATTTGAGGTAGTACCTGGAATGGTTTGCAGAGTAGCAAACAATAATGCTTTAGTGCAGTATGAACAGTGACATATCTTTGTGAGGAAAAAACTCCAGTCTAGACAAGGGGACCATGGAATATGGTGCTTTCTACAGGTTCTTTGCACCTTTAACGTTCCTCACAGGTTAATTATTTAAGCTCTTCAGTGAGTGTCATCCCTCAGACAAGTAGTTGTTAAAGGAGATCTCTAAAGACTCAGAAGTCTCACCTTCACCCAGTTCATATCATATGTGCAGAAAATGCTCCTATTTTTCCCTCAGGATTGATGTGAAAGGTGTGATCCTAACTGTGGATGGTGCTTACAAGTTTGTCTTGTGTGGTATCACTTGTGGCTGACAATTCCAGACTGTGTGTGCAGCGGGCCTAGGTTTTGTTTGGTACAATTTGATCTTTTTTGGGTGCTCAAGGAGAGGACAAAACAATCCTTTTGCCATCACTTCTCTTGGATACTTTAGGCAGCTCCTTTGACTGCTGCAGTTGTGTAGGTGCATCAGCCTCACCCTATGCAGTGTGGCCACATGATAAATAACCTCAGCTAAGGCTCCAATGTGTGCATGAAAGAATCATTCTTTGAGGAAGTTTGGAAAAGTAAAATTAATTCCTTAAATTCAACAGTACCTATTGTTGCCTTTTTTCCCCCATTGCATTTAGTTCAAATTAATTAAAGTGCACAGATGTTCAATTAATGCCTAAAAAAATCCATGGCTACAGCTGTGAAGCAGCATTGTTGAGATTTAACATATCTAATAATGTTTCTCTCTTTGAAGAAATTCTATTAATGACACTCTGCTAAATAACTTTGCATTGATAAATTAAAGGAAATGTGGAGTAAACTAGAAGGAGATGTCAGCTGTTTGCTCCTCTTATTTATGAGAATAACCGAGAAGCCCAAAATAAAAGATCTGCTTTTCATTTTCTTATACTAACATGTGGAAGAATTCTGGTTTCTAGACAAAATGTATTGATTTAGCTGGAAATTAACGATACCTCTCTTGCAATTCATGGAGAGGTAGCTTGAAAAAGCAGCCATAGAAAAGCCAGCTGCTAACACTAAGCGTATTGGGATTGTGAATTCCTTCAGTGCTGCTTTGTAGCATGGAATAACAGCAGAGTCTTGCATGTGAGCTGTGGTAACTGTTAATACCATGGGGCTTTTAATTTACATTGTTAAATTCTGCTGTAAAGCAAAAGAGCTCAAGGTAATTCAGGAGATGTGGTGATAACAGCAGAGATGCTGTTGGACCAGGAGCAGTTTAGGGGTGGTTGTGCTGCTCAGGGAAGGGTCACAGACACAGAATAGTGAAGGTAAGTTGGATGTGAGGGCCAACAAATATCTGTGTGTTCTGTGGGGTGTCCCCAGTTTCTGAGCAGAACTGACTGAGCCACATGTATTTATCTAGTGTGAAGTGTAAAATACAGAAGAGGAGTTTAATACTTTGAATTATCACAGTTTCTCTGCTAGGCCATCTGGTGTCCAATGGAGGGCTAGATTTCACCCCCCTGTAAAGGCACCAGTAATCCTCCTTTTCACTTCAGCACAGATTTTGCCCCTGACTTATTTTGTTGGTAGCATTTCTCTTTCTAAGCATTAATTAATAGCCCAGAAGAGACTGAAGCCATGAGCCAAGTCCTGTGCTCGAGGCTGTCACATTCTGTGCTTCTAACGCCTCGGCAGTTGCTCAGTTTGTATCTTCTGCACACAAATCAAGACATTTTCTGACAAAGAAAATTACCAGTAAGATGATGTTCAGTAAAGTGAAATTGGGTTTCGTGATGATGTTTCCTGTGTTAGGCCAGAACTCCAGCTCCTAAATTAGAGCAGCTCAACTGGAACTAGAAAAAATCATTTATACAACTGTCCCCTTGTTTGTTTTGGCTCCAAACATCTAGAGAACTGCTTAGTGATACTGCACAGGATTGTTTTTATTCTTACCTACTTGCCATTACATCAAAACTAAGTAATTTTTACAGGCTAGTTAGTTGTAAAGGAATACCCATTAAAATTCCCTCAGGAGTTTTCTCCAGGTTTGACAAGTTGTTTTCTACTTGAGGTGGAGCTGTGTCATTTGTAGTGTGTTTGTACAAGCACCCATTGCTTCTGCATTCAGATGTGGGGAGTTTCTTTATTTTCAGCTTTCAGGTAACCTTAGAAGCAATAATCATACCTGTCTCTTCCAAGTGATGTGGCTCCACTGGATAATTTTGGAAATAATTTGATTTGCAGATGGTCTGCTAGACATGAGTGCAGTGCTCTAGGACTTACTTTCTGAAAGCTTTACCAGAACAGTAGATAAGAGGTAGGACCTGATTTTTGTCTGGGGCCAAAAGTGGCATTTTGTGCGTGAAAAATATTGTCTGTATGTTTTTGCAGCTGCAAATAATTGGGAATAAACGTAATGGCTGGACCTATTGCTTCTTTTGTATTTGCAGGTAATTGCAGCCCAGTCTCACTACTCTAAACAGATCCCTGATTCTGCTGTCAAGGGAAGTTACTCATTCCCAGGCAAGCAGATCAGGATCTGCACATCCGCCTCCTGGATGGTGCTCTCAGGTGGGATGCAAAGGGGAAAACTGAGAGCACATTGAAGGCAAAAATATGTGTCCAATATCTTCCTTAGAGAGTTGGGGAAGAATCAGGTTTAGAAGTATTCTGATGCTCTTCTCCAATGGTGCAACATTCAGAATTACTGTGCCTAGAAACTGTTGGCTGTAAAGGAGACAATTCTTCCCTTTAACTCAAAAACCTTAATTTCACAATCAAGCATCTAAAATTAAAATTTCTTTAAGATATATTGTCTCAAATTAAGGAACCATGCCAATTTTCTTTTAAAAGATAAAGTCAGGTCCCTGAACTTAGCAATAGATGAGTATGTGAGAATAAAGTTTGTAGTTAGGACCAGTTTGAGGAAGCAGAGAAGAATTTCTGAAACATCTCAGAAGCATTAAATTTGAATTTCATCCTGAAAAAGTTTTAGCATGAAATTTCTCTCTATTTGTGATATACTATGCAAGGTAAACTTCTCTTAGCTATGGGACAGAAGCCTGAGTCCACAGCCTTTGGAAGTCACCAGAGCCTTTGGAAGTCACCAGCACCTTTGCAGGTGAATCAGCAGATCTGGGATCATATTTAATGAACTTGTAGTATTTTAAAAATAAAAATCTCCTTTTTTCTCTTTTGCTTTTAAAGCAATTTCAGAGCAGTGGGGTCAGATTGAGTTCTGTCATGGGAACTCAGTGCTCTGATTTCTCACTTTGTGCAGTAATTCCTGCTTGTGTTAAGTTGAACATTGTCACTGGAGATTATGCTCTTGATGAGCTGAAAATCTTCACCTTTGGAAGGAGACCAGTGACTGTGCAAAATGAAAGTTGTTAGAGACTGGCTTTAAACTTTTCCCTTTTTACTTCTCATACAGGTTTTATTAATAGTGATCTGGTCAGATTTGAACAAAACCCTGCTGATGCTTTTTACACATTTTCCTGTGTTTGTAGAATTGGTTTGAGTTATGTTACAGAGTCTGGAGTGTGACGTTCCTTGGCTGTAGTGGGTTTCTGTGTTATATTTTAAAATATCTGCATGCTGAGATAATGCAGATTATGAATCCAGTAATGTCCTTTTTCAATAGGAGTTTGGGGAGAAAGCTCAGCATTTTGAACATGTGCTGCAAATTCTTAATTTGGCTTGCCCTGGAATTTTCAAGGAGTATTTGTGGGTTCCTGTGAATTGTTGGGGAGGGGATTCAGTGTACGTGTGGTGGCTGTGAACAGGTCCATGAAAAGCAGCCACAGAAACTTTCAGGAGCATTTGTGTGGTGAAGTCTAACACCATCACTGGGTATCTGCACAGATGTTAAATGGCTGTCACAAAAAAAAAAATCAGAAACATTCAGGTGTTGAAAATTATTCAAATTATGTAAATATTCAGATGTTTCATATAAAAATAAGAAGATGCCACCTTGTGGTAAGAAAGATGCTTTAGTGTATCCATGAACCCTTTGGGTGAGCAGGGTACGTGTCTGAAAGCTGGCAAGGATTTTTAAATTCTTTTTTAAAGCAATAATTTAACAAATAAGATTAAATTTTGGGTTGAGAAGTACACGACCGAACTTCCCCTTTCCCATGTGTTTTCCTCTTTCTCGTGTACTCAGGGTCTTCACAGGAGTGCTGAAGCAAAGGCTGAATATTTCCCAGGTTTCTATTCCTGTGTCTTTACCGAGCTGTTTGCTGTTATCCCAGAAAACTGGGGCTGGGAGGAGGGACCCCCTTTCCCCTGGACACGGCTTTGGGGGCTGAGCCGGATTTTGGTGGTTGTTGTGTTGGGATTGTGTGGCTAGGCTGAGGAAGCAAAGTCTTGTCTCTCTTTTCTACTCAGCACTTCGAGCAACTGTGATTTGATTTACGGCCAAACTGGAAAAATATGGAAAAATAAAGGTTTTAAAAGATGAGAAGATCTCTAAATTTATCTAACAGGCAGGCAGGGCTAAAACCTGTGGTATTATAACAGATATCTGTCCTTTATAATGGATTGTATAAAGTTTATCTTTGCCTTTGCACTTACTCAAACTCCATTAACAATTATAAGGTGAATTGTGTAACCTAACAACATCCTCTTTCTCACCAGGATGCTCTTCTTTAAATGCCTGTTTGGATTAAAAAAAAAAAACAATGTTATGCTTTCTCTTTATTTTTTTATTCTGTATTCTACTTGTGTGATTTGAATAATCTACTTTATGAGCCACACACTTAGTGAGAGCACAGCACAACTGCTGTCGTGTGCATGGCAACAAACTGCTGTTGTCTGCCTGTTTGGGTCTCTTTATTTTACACATTGATGGGCAGGAAAAAACTACAGGCAAGAGAAAAACTGGAAAATGTTACTCTCCTAAATTTTGTGCTTGTGAACACACAGGCTCCTTAACAGCAGGGGATGTGCGGGCACTTCTGTGCATATCAAGGCTAAATTTNTGAAAATCTCCTCTTGTTCCCCTAAAGACAATGGCAAAAATCTTATTTGTTGGAGGAGACAAAGTTATTAAAATGGATTGCAAATGTGAAGAGAAGAAGGTGGAGCTCCAGCTCCCCATGGGAGGAAGGCAGGGCGGGAAGTATCAACCACAGACATAATTTGGAGAAGTATTGCAGGAAAAAAGGAAAACCATTAAAGAGCCAGGATTGACAAGAGCGATTTGGGAGAATGTTTCTCTTTATATTTTTTTTTCAGATTTTAGGATCACACCTAAGGTAAATTTTTTTTTTCACAGCAACAATTTATTTATTTAGAAAATAACTTCAAAATGAAACAAAAAATGATTTTTACGCAGGAGTGGTAATTCTTCCAAATGCACAAATAATTTTATTTTTACTTTTATTTTTAATTCTATCCCATCACCAGGCCCAGATATCTGGTGCTGCTGTGGGCTTTGCCTACCCCATTTACAGCTGCTGTGTTTTCACCCAAAATGTGCTTAGGAAATAATACGAGCCAACCTGTTCAGCCACTTGAGAAGGGTTACAAAATCATTAGTCTGGACTAATTTTTGTGCTTAAAATTAAACACACATTCTGCCAAATAATAGGATTAAAGTCTGAACTATGCTTATTTTTGTCTGGGGTTCAATTTCCTTGGTTTCTTTTATGCTCATTTTTTCAACTCTTTGTAAATAATACAGTATTTTATTATTGATTGGCTAGCAGTGAGAAAAGCAAAATTTTGATTAATTTCTTGAATTTAATGCCAAGATGAATGCCAACTGTATAAGCATATTTGCAGTGCTGTGTTGACCTTGGAAATAATCAACTAAAAAAATTAGGTCTTAGTCCTTGAGACTCAAACATATCCAGAAAAATGGAGAAAGGGAGTTGCAGCTTTTCCCTGTGAACTCTGGCACCCATATTTATTGATTCATTTGGTCATTTGAGAATGGGTTTAGATGGAACATGGGCTGCCCACAAACAAGAGCAAATTAGTCATAGGTATTAGAAAATGGGGCCACAAATCTTAGCAGTGGGCCAAGTTCAGCAAAATGCTGATTAATATCAATTATTAATTTTAAAAAATCATTAGAGCAGAAGTTTGGTCTCATGGTCCATACTTTAATTTGGGAGCTGTGAATTCCTAATTTTAATACCCTATATTTTTCTCATAGCACACACAGTTTTATATTATCTCCTCTTGCTTCCTATAGAAATAACACTATTTACTCCAGTGCTACTACTCAAAATGTCATAACTCCAAGTAGTCATTAGAACTGGTTGAGAAAAGGAAAACATCTTATGGAACATTTCTGACCAATTCTAATTATTGCCCTTAATGTATCGTCGCAAAATTTGAAACAGGATTTCTTTGGAAGGTGTGACCTGCTCTTTGAAAGTAGGGGAAAATACTTATTTTTAATCACCTTCATCTCAAGAGCTGTAATTGAGGTTATAAAGGTATAGCAGATTAACAGGTTAGTGATTTTATTTTCAATATGGAGAAAAAAAAAATCAGCAAGTTTCTTATATAAACTTTACTAAGTGCTCAACCTTTGAACACAAATGCAAAATCAAATGTTTTAAGTTTGGGCCATAAGCTTCACATTAGAAATTAATCATGAGATGTTTTGGTGATAAAATCTCTCTCATTTGAAAATGTAATTTATTAACCAGCACAATATCTATTTCAGGGCATTATTCAAGCTGCAATAAAGATTTTCATAATATTAGAATAATGTGCCGATATTAAGCCCTGTGTGAAAGGCGAGCGCTTTTCTCTTGGCTCACAATCATCCCTTTGGGACGCAAACCCCGAAACGCCGGGGATGGGAGCTGCTGTTTGCTGGTGGAACAGAGGGGTCCCAGGGAATGCTGGAGGGGCTGTGAGACCCCGGTCCTTGAGCTGCTCCCCTTGGCCTCTGTCCCTTCTCTTGTTGCCATGGGTGTGCAGAACGGGTGGATACTGACCGCTGAAATCCTTCCCAAAGCCTCTCCTATGGGCACAGCAAGGGCTGTGCTTCCTGTGGGGACCTGCCTAGAGTGAAGGGTCTCAGGGAGGCTTGGAGCTGCCATCTCCTGCACTTCCACCTCACTGCTGCCTCTCCTCCCTCCTGTCCAGCTCCGCACTGCCGTTGGCTCTGCATACAGCAGAATACACGGCACGCATTTGATCTAAAGGGAACGGAACAGATGGAAGTCTTGGGATTGTACTCTGTTGTCTCTTTCTGTGCTTGGTGAAGGCATAGTCAGGAAAATGAGAGCAAAGTATTAGTTCTGGGCAAAAAGAAGATCCTTGCAGTTCCTCTTGCATTTGCATAATTTTCTTTTCGTTGTAAAAATAATTTAATGTGACTGCAACGTCTGGTTGTGGGAAGCCTCGTGGAAAGGCAAGAAGTACCTGACAGCGCTTGAACTGTGCTATTTTGCTTGTGCTGTAATTATTTTCATTTATGAAATTCTAAATTTGAAATTCTGTTTTAAATATTGAATATTTCTGGTGAACTGACAGCTTGTGCTAGCTTTAGGATATGCCTGCTTGGTAATTATTCATGAGAAGAACAGCTGAAAACAAACTCGTTATACACCTTGGCAAGTCACTGTGATTTGAATTCTGTGAAATTTCCCTATGGCCATGTGACTTTATTCTAAAGTACTCTAACAGTGCAGATGTCCAGAATGCCGTAGTTGTTACAAATGTTATTCCTGTAGTCAAAGTTTGGAATCCTCAGTGCTTCAGGAGAAGTGGAAGGAAAAAAAAAAAGAAGAAAAAAGAGAAGGGGAGAAAAGACTGATGATAGAGGGTGTGTTTTGAGTGTTTGTCACATACTTCATTATGTGCAGCTCTCATACATTACCAGATATACATCATAGGGGATATATCTCAGTGCATGTTCAGGGCATAGAATGGAATTTACAATGCCTGCAAGAACACCCCGCTGAAATGCACTAAGTATTTGAAATATCTTGTTTAAGCCATGATACAATAAGCATCAGCACTGACATTTTTGGAAGTTTAAAAGTAAGATAATTTCTGTGTAACATTGGATGAAGAATCGAAACGCTTCAGATTTAGCTAAAAATAAAACATTTCTCTACTTTTGCCTTTTCTTTTCCTTCTCCATATGGCTCCTGAAGCATTCCTTCATTTAAATAGGTTTTAGAGCTCATCCCTTATAGTTCCTGAAGCATTCATTGCTTTTGAGAAAAAAAAACATTTTAGCATGTGCTATTCTTGTTATTCTAATTAGAAAAAAACAGCTGGTCCTGTGCAGCTCTGACTGGAGTCTTTTTCAACGCATTGTTCAGATTTTTTTTCTCTTTTTCTGTCAAGCCACAGGCTACCACCTCTCCTCATCCCACACGAGCCAGCCCCTAAACACCTGCATGTGCAGCCTGAACCCGCACATCTGCCAGGGAACACAAAGAAAATACTTTATTGGCCACAGGACTCGTACATCAGATTATACATACTAGGAATATCCATATTCCTAAGGAACTGGAAGTGAACTAATGGCCAGTGGCTTCCATTGCCATCCAGAGGTATTTTTTAGGTGCCTTTACTTGCATTCCTGCTCCTACATATAAACCAACTGAGCTGCTTTCATTTAAAAAAGAAAAAAAAGGTAATCGGCCTTCAGTTAGGATTTTGATATCTGTAAATGTGTGTGCCTACAAATAATCATTGGAGCTGATCAAAGTCCCACTCACTGTTGCTATGGAAATGAATCCACATTTTGTTTACGGATGGGTATGCGCCACATGACAAGGAATGATGTCAGGTGGAAAGCTGAGATAAATTAAATTTGTGGTCTGAAGTTATTAACATATGTTTTGTGTGAGGGTGTGCATGTGTATTAACTAAGAAAGGGAAGATCCAGAAAATTCTGTTCCTTTAAAATGACAGGGAAACAGCGCCTTCAACATAAATCATGGCATAATTTCTTCCAGTGGGATGAAAGAGACACAGAGGGGTTGGGACAAGAATGTTTCTGTGGCATGTCCAAATCCATGGAGCTGTTCTTTCGTAGTCCTACTCATTATTTAATTTCCTTCTCCGTTGTTTCCTCCTGTGTGAGTTGTGTTTGCTGGTCATGTTGCTCTCACAACTGTCCTGATCTTGTGTCTATGTGTCTTGCCCAAATGGAAAGTCAGAATTAATTCCTAGCTCTGAGTAAAAAAAGTCATCACATTTATTTACAAATAAAATGAAATAACTTGTGCATCTGAGGAACAAATTGCATTAATCCTTCTGTAGAGTGTGTGTGGATTAGTTAAGACACATTAGAAATGAGAAATACGAAGCACTTGTCCCATGATAACACCGGATGCAGCAGAGACGAGGAACTAGTGACAAACTTAGCCAAAGCTTAAAGGTTTGAGCAGCCCAAAACAATACCAGATTTTTTCTTTCCAGAGTTTGACTTGTGGAACATAGGATATTAGACCAGAAATGCAGAATGTTAGACAGGTACCAGAGACTGCAGCAGTTCTGTTGCTCCACAAAACACCTGTATTAAAAAAATGCCCCGAAGATGCTCTGATATTTCTGTACATTTATATGTTGTTATTTAATACAGGATCAACACTGAATTTACTACTTTGAAGGCCACAGAGCATTTTTCTGTTTCTTTAGAAATACAATAATCTCTCTAATTCACCTGCCACGTGGTGCTGTACCACCTAGCCATAGGTGTGTAATTGAGGGCAGAATTTGACCCTTTGATTCTGTAAATCACATATGATCATTACAGAAGGGCTCAGATCTTTAGACGTTGTATGATTGCCAGCTCACCAGCCACCCTTCCTTTGTCACATTATTTTTTTAGAGGCTGACACTCTAATGAAAGCAATACAAAAGGCTGCCAGAGCCCAGCTCAGAATGCCCAATTTGCTTTGACTGCCATTTTCCAGAGCAAAAAGTGTGTTCCATTATTTGTATCGATATTAGGGTGAACTTACAACAGCTGATCTTCTGGCTATACCTTACACAGCTGTGCACCTTTGTGGTATCATGTAAATTATAATTAAACAGTAGTAAAATGAATGCAATGCTGAAGCTGGACTAATTGACTCCTGTTGGCTGTGTGGAGCAGTAGGATTTAAGCATTACTCAGTTTTCAGCCCATACACTTAAGCAATAAGATTTCAGAAGATTTAGCGTGTGTGTCTTTGTGTGTAAAAGCTGAGCAAACCCCATTTTCCTTGGCCCAGTCTTCCAGAATAATCCCTGGTCCATCCATTTGTACTCATTACCTGGTGTCTGCAGCAAGGAAGGAAAGTCTGCTCTTTGGCACTGTTTTGAAAATCTTGAATTCCTTTCCCTTCTGTCCTCCTCTGCTGCAAACTTTTTCTGTCCTCCTCATCTGAGCTACTTGGGGAGAACGAGCATTAAAGCAAGCTTGTCAAATGTTAACCTGGCAAAGAAAAGGCTTGGAAATGCATTTTGTTCCCTGGAGAGAGGCTGTATTATTCCGAGGTGCCCTCTGCTGTGTCAAGAGCTAAAGATGCTTCACGAACCACACCTTAGCAGAGATGAGTGAGACCCTCCCTTCGAAAGGCTCCGACCTGTTGAGCATCCTTTTCATCATTACAGCATTGGAGCATCTCGGATTAATCATCTCTTCCCACAAGTAGAATCTCCTTTTGTTAAGACCTTAGGGAAGCTAAACTTTTCAAAATACACGCCGGACGGGACTGAAGGGGTTTTTTTCCTTTCCTTTGGAACCCCATTCACAGGAGCAAACCTCCATGTTCAAACTTAAAAAACAGAGGTAGCAAGGGTTTCAATTCAGAGGAAGAAAGATGCGCTGGTCCTGAAATTCTGTGAAGATCTGGCATTCTCCTGGGCGCTGGAAAAATTTGTGAAACTCATTATCACCCAGGTCAGCGTTTTAAAGAAATCTCTGACTATGTCAAATTTAGCCTTGGCACAAATGAGTGTAACTAATATTAGAACCCTAAAAAGGATCTCATTAATCATCATTAAAAAACAATGCTTAGATATTCTTAGAGGTGGGATTTGGTGTTTTTTTGTGCAGTCAATTGAGGCTCAATTTTCTGTGTGGGTATTACATGCACAGATCTTGAGCCCCAAGGGATTTCTTCTGAGACATGACAGTGAGAACATATTGCTGCATGTGAAAAACACTTCTGCCAGTGGTGCTCAACAGAAAGAGAATTTTCTTGCTTCAGAACATGCTAAAAAAATTTAAAAGAACAATCCTCCCTAAAAACCCACCACACTATTACTTTGCAGTGTATTAGAACAGAATCTGAAATTTGGGGGTTGAAAACAAACTCATTTTTAGACAGGCAGGTGTGTTGAGCCTATAAAGAAGTTGGATGCACA
Organism: Leptocoma aspasia; assembly: GCA_013399835.1. Classification (NCBI taxonomy): domain Eukaryota; kingdom Metazoa; phylum Chordata; class Aves; order Passeriformes; family Nectariniidae; genus Leptocoma; species Leptocoma aspasia. Next base: position 748,232 of record VXAX01001541.1, on the reverse strand, counting down.
GAGTAAATTCAGATACACAGGACAAAGTTAGGCTTCCATGTGATTTACTAGGTTCATTTGCTTCCTTTTCTACTTTTATTCTGGATCCTTCTATTGTTATCCTTCCAAAAGGAATACAGTGCAGCAGATTCATCAGAGGCCATTATTTACTGATTCTGTCTATTGTTTTCATAATCGTTGAACTCAGCAAATCATGAACTGATTATTGAGTTTTAGCAAGTGGCTAATGAATCATTGATGCTGGCTCAGGGAGAAAGAGATTCCTCTTGTTTCCGCAGTTCTGCAGGTTTCCAACAGATTTCACAACTACTTCCATTCATTCCTTTTATTTCTTCCTTATCTTCTTCTCTTGGAACGTTACTGTCAAAAAACCCAAAGCCAGTGACCACTTCAGTTGTGTCAAGTGTTTTTCATTATACCTTAATGATGTCTACTGACTAAAAGCACATTTAAGAAAGAACCAACATTATTTGCAAATTTCATGAGGTCTCAGGCGAATGAGAAACTATCAATAAACTTTCAGTCACTATAAATCAGCGACAAGATGGCACTAAAATAATATGTAATTTCAAATGAATGATTTTAATACGTTAGCAAAACAGAATTTTGATTAATACAGCATAACATATTCCATGTGTATTATGGAATTGTAATGAATTATTATCAAAGATGCTATTTTATAGCTGTAATGTAGCAATGTGAAAACTTTAATAGAGGCCTGCAAAAGAGGCTCTTTTCCTTCTCATTTTTTATCTTTCAGCTTCTTGAAATGCCTGTCCCTACAGAATTGTTACAAGATAATAGAACTCAAAGATTTATTTCTGATAAAAGGTTTAAATTGCAACAGCAAAATATAATAGCCCAATAGCAAAACTGAATAGATATTAAAATAAAGAGGAAAGAAAAAGGCATAGACTTATTGCTTACCTGTCTATTCATGAAAATGGATCCATCATGTTGCAACTTGATAGTAGCTCCCTATAACCTGTATGTTGGAATTCAGGAGGGGAATGGACTCATGGGAATTATTAGAATCATAAAATGGTTTGGGTTGTAAGGCATCTTAAACATCATCCAGTTCCACTCCTGCCACGGGCAGGGAAACCTTCCACTGTCCCAGGTTGCTCCAATCCTCGTCCAGCCTGGCCTTGGACACTTCCATGGATGGAGCAGCCACAGCTGCTCTGCGCATCCTATACCAGGGCCTCCCCCCCACCCTCGCAGCCAGGATTCCTTCCCAATACCCCATCTATCCCTGCCTCCAGCAGTTTGGAACCATTGCCACTTGTCCTGTCACTGTCTGCCATATAAAAAGCCCCTTTCCCTTTTCTAAGCCCCCTTCAGGCACTGGAAGGGGCTCTAAGGTCTCTCCAGAGCCCTCCCTTCTCCCAGCCTGGCTCCAGAGCAGATGCTCCTTGGAGTATCTTCATGGCCTCCTCTGGACTCACTCCAACAGCTCCACATCTTTCCTGTGTCCAGAGCTGGGTGCAGGACTCCAGGTGGAGTCTCAGGAGGGTAGGGAAGAAGGGAACAAGTCACTGGTTGCATTATAATGAGTGTGTGCAAACTCCACAGAAACAGATTTTCCTGGAAGTAATTTCTGTGTAGATTAAGCCTTATTTGTCCCTTTCACCTTTCCCTAGAAGAAAATTACCTTTATCATAATCTGCCAAATTTAGTTTGTGTTCATTTCTACTCAACTGATATTGAGAATAGTAGATTTCTTTTTCCTTGTGGTGAAGGTGAATAACGTTTGTGAAGTAAGAAATTCCTGTATTATACATTAAAGACCCCTCATAAGTTTTTAGGGCTTGTGTAGAGTGGCCTGATATGAAATCAGAGTCCTGGGGTCGTGTGTTCCACTCCTACACTGGGAGAACTGTGGTTTGGATATTTGCTTATGGCAACATCTCAGTTTTTACCTTGAGAAAAGATGTAGGTTTGGATATTTCTTCTGTCCTTTTTTTCTGCTGTTCTAGGTGGAGATGGGCAGTTTCAGCATGGGAGGTTGAATCTTATTGGAGAAAATCTGTAGAAAAGATGAGGAATGGGGCTGGGAGGAGTGAACCAGAGCTACCCTTATGTATAAATTGGCAGGCTGGAATATTTGTAGTTTTGATAACACTTTATTCCCAGTTTTGCTCATAAAATCACTTCATCATCAAAACCAAGCTGACTGAATTGAAAAAGTCCATTTTCTGTAGTTTCTTTCGAGAAGCAGCTCTTGCAGTTGTTCAGTAAACTCGTAGGTTTGTGGTTCTTCAGCACCAATTGCCATTTTCATCTTTATGTAAAATAAAGTTTGCCAGGGGCTGATACAAAGGAATTTTTGCCTTTTGCAAACCTCCTCTGAAAAGAGAGTCCTGGTCCCATTTCAAACCCCAAATAACAACCCCCTGATTTTCTGAAGTCTGGAATGGTCCCACTTTCCTGGTCCAGGAGTAGCAGGTACCCATAGCTGGGCTGTATTTTTTCCTCTCATCTGTTTTTCCTCTTCACGTTTCACAGAAATTTTTTGGCACGTATGGAATTGAACTGCAGCTAATAAGGTCTGATTGGAATTTTCATGAGTAGCATCTTTGTCAGATTTGCTCAAAATAACTGAGAAGATATTTCAGATATTTTATATATTCTCTTTCAAAGATTAATGAGAAAACCTTCTTTAAAATTAGGAAGTAAATATTTTTCAATGTTAAAGTCATTGTCTTTTTCAGTACGATATATCATGGAAATTAGTTACATTCCTGATGTACACACATTTTCTAGGACAAAGACTGTGAATGGGGAACTTTCTTTCAAGAGCTGAAGCAGATGAAATACCTGGATATTTTTCAGGTGTATTAAATCCTGCTGAGGAGTTTAGTTGAAGTGTTTGATCAATTATATTTAAAAGAAGTTTGAGGTTTTTTGGTTAATTTTGTTTCTTTTAGAATAATGAGATTTTAAAAAGACATCTGTGAACTGGTATCCTTCTTTTTTGTACTTTTTGTTCCAGGCTCATCCAGTCCAAAGCTTGAGTGTGTGTTGTATTTGATAAACAAGGCAGACAATTTACAGATCTGGTGCTTGTTGGCTTCCCCCGCTTTTTACAGAGCTGATTGTGTGAAGCCTTTTGGCTGCAGGAAGTTGGGATAATGCAAATAAACCCCGCAGCCTTCCCTGCCAATATTCCCTTCTTCCTACTCCTGTCCAGCCTGGGCTGTGTACCCAGAGGTGAGCTATTAATATTGCCTTTTTTACAGCTAAATTATCTGACTCCAGAATTGTTAACAGATTCTATTAAAGACCCCTATTGAGGATTGCTTCTACAAATAGGCATTTTAATTCATCCGGGTACACTAAGGTGTTACCTTCCTTTCATTAATAAAATGGAAACTCATAAAGAAAACCAGATTATCCTGAATTTATGATCAAGTAATTTTGTTTCTCTTAGCTCTGGTAATAATTGTGGAACATTATTGCCTTGCTTCTTTTCCTTTCTCCTTCACCTACCTAGACAATCTTAATTTCTCATGTTTATTTATCTTTTTTTTTCTGTTTTAATTTGACAGGAAAAGCTTTCTAGGACCCCAGGAGGCAAACGCAGAGAGTTAGGAATTGGTCCTTCCCATCTCCACTTAATGAAATAATAAGTAATTGGTTCATATTTACCCACATTTTAGAAACTCTAGGTTATTCTTTGTGTCCTACCTTAAAACTTCTTAGAAGTGTAGTTTCTGGCTTTGGTTTTTATACGTATTTTGCTTGATTTTTTTTTTAATTTTGTCATCTGCACTGCAAGATGATTAATCTCATTGTGACACTGAATGTTCGACTTTGTACCTGCACTTTCCTGTTTCTCCCTTGAAACAAAGCCATCAGCTGCAGGTGAATGAAATTTCCATATATCTGGGGTCTTCAACAGGGATGAATCAGCACAGTTTTCCTGATTCCAGCTCCTCTCTGTGCCACTTTCCCTCAATGGCAAGGCTTTCCCTTTATTGCCACCTGCCTTTTTGGGGGGAAACTCCTGAATCCAGTTCTTCTGAAGGGGGACTGTGGTATGGATCATGATCTGCCTGCACTTCCCTGCTGCAGAGCCCTCCTGAAGCACCTCTGCAGACACCACTTGAGTTGAGTGACTACTTCATGAACTTCAAATGAAGTGTGCAGCGCTAAATTATCCCTGGAGGTACTTTGGCTCAACTTCCAGTAGCAGGTTGTGCTTCTGGGATGTCTTTGGGAGCAACCACAGAAAACATGTAGTGCATTTACAGGAACATGAACAAGGGCAATGCCATCACTCCCCATCTACATTTCAAAGATACCACCAAAATTTAAAGCATCTTTGTTTCTTGTACCTTTTCATTCAGAGGTTGTTAATCTCTTCTAAAATAGCACAAATGAGATTGAAAATTCAATTTTGAAGCCCACACACACATTAAAAGCAAAATGCATTAGTCAGACTTTAATCATGATCTATTAAAACTGGCAACAAAAATATAAGAGACAGATCTTCATTCCTGTCACAGAAAGAAAATCTTCCTCAAACCACCTTTTTTTCCCAGTCCATGGCAGTTCTGCCATGTGTGACTTAAAGGCCACCTGCTCTACAGCAAGTGATGGTCAGTGCCTGTTTTGGTACAACAGTGTAAAAATGTTTTGTTGCTTATCATCCCGTTTTATCTCCATGAGCTATTACTGCCTTAAAAATGAATTTTCTTTATTTCAAAAATTGTTTTCTTTAATGAGTAGCATTCATTATTTTTGATAATCTAGTAACTGAAAAGTAGTTTATGAAGATGGCCTAATCTCATTTAATGTCTCTGTTGGTATCATGGACATTGCACTTCTCTTTCTAAATGAAATCTTTCTTGCTTACACATTCTTAACCTGCTCAAGCATTGAAAGCCAATAAACTACACATTTTCTTAATTTAGTGCTGCTGAAGTTGCTGAACAGAAATATTTTCAATTTGATATTACTTTCATGATACAGGAAGCAATAGCATGGAACCCCAGAGAAAGCATCTCTGAAACATGGACTGAATTGTTGATTTCTTTTTCTCCTCCTTTATTAAGAATGTATAAAAGTTAAGGATGATATTCCAACATCTCAAATCCTGGAGAAAAAATAGAATTAATTAGATTTTTGCGTTTCGTCTATATTATCTCAAGAATAGGAATAGAAAACCCTTCATTTCAGACAGCCTCTACCTGACTCTTCCAAATGGAGTTAAGGAGAAAGTTCTGACTTAATACAGAATGAGGGCCAAATAGGAATAGGCCAATTGAGGGGAACAAGATCCTCCATCCTCAGGTGGTGAGGATGAAGGTGAATCTCACCCACTTTTCCTTCAGCAGGAAGTAATCCCACTGCAGGTTTTGTTTATCAAGGAAAGCAGGGTAAAAAGATAACACACTTCTCAAAAAGGAAATAAAAATTTAAGGCTTGACTCAAGTTCCCTACCAGGATGGGCTTGGTTTATCCTAGCTCTATCTTTAGCTGTTAGTAATTTACTGTGAGCATATCATGTACATTGAAATCTACAGAAGTGATCTTAAATAGAGTAAATTTAGCTTGGCATGTTTAATAAAAGCTAGAATATTGCTGGCAGTGGAAAATCACAGGAATAGAGACATTAAGATAGTTTTGAAATTTTTTTGTTCTTTCTTATTACTTTCACACTGCATTAAGTTTTGAAATTAGTTTAAAAAAATAATAGTACAAAATACAAGGTGAATATTCCAATAATTTTCTTAATGTGATCCAAAATAGGGAGCTGCAGGTAAAGCAGCTCCCCTGCCTCAGTCTGTGCACTGCAGAAAGTGCAGCTGCCTGCAAAATGACTTCACCTGCACAGAGCGTAGAATTTCTGCTGCGTGTACCATGAATGCCATGGCAGAGCAGCAAAAGTAGTTTCCCTAATGATTTGTTGAAAATCCTGAGATCTGCAGAGCATCCCCTTTTCATCTCTGGCAGAGCATCCATGATCTCTCCCTGCCTGTTTGTGCCACTGCAGTGTGTGACAAAGGCTCCTGCACTGGGCAGTGCTGAAACAAAAGGCACATGTCGAAACTCGGGCAGGGAGCTTTGAAAGGAAGGATTCTCCTGAGGAAGGATTGTGCAGTTTTGTAACACAACCTTGCCCTGAAAATCTCTCTTTAAAGCATGTCCAAAGGACTTATAACACTTTATGTAGCCCAAATGCCTTCACGTTTATTCTCAAATGCATTGAAGTGGGTGGAAGCTTTTAAATTGCAGGTGTGATGATGTGTAGCCACCAAAATCCACATTTTAAAATACATCACAGCGCACTTTGATTACCACAACTCCCTCACTGTCATGTCTCCCTTTGGGCTGTCCCTGCCCTCTTTTCCCTTCTCCCTTTGCCTTTTCATCTGTGTGTGCCCAGTGAGGGCTTTGCGATGCTGGACGAGGCCTCAAAGGTGACAGCTCTGGTTTGGGGCAAATACTTTCTGTGCTGTGTCATGGGCAGTGCTTGTCCAAGGGGGACAGGAGAATGGACTGTCCTTTGTGCCAGCCCCATTCAGTGACAGGGACCCAGTACAGGTCACTGCAATGAGGTTTGGGGTACGTTGGGAGAGCCTGTGCCAGGTCCTATTGCTGCCAGTGCAAAAGCTGCCTTTAATTTACTTTTGGTAAGATTAGACTGTTAATGAGCAGGTCCCTGCCTGTGTTTAGGAAGTGTGCAGCAGGTAACTGCCTCAAAAGGAGCATCTCTGCTTGTCTACAATATTTTTTAATGCATCTTTGTAAGAGCAGCGCTTCAAAAGTTTCTTCTTCCTTTGTTGTTAGAAGGCCAGGTTTAAAAGGTATATCCACAGCGCTACATCTTCTCCATGGGTTGTTTATCGTCTCTCTTTTTATGCCTGAATCTAAACCAATAGTTCTTATTTCCAGGGCATGCGCAAGACAAGAAATAGCTGTGTATGCTCTCATCGTGTTTCTCTGAATCACAAGTTAATTACTTCAAAGTTTAAGTTTACCCTAGAAATTATTGCTCTTCTATTCTCAGAAATACATTATCATAGTTTATCACCAGTGTTGTCGTTGACAATCTCCCTGTTTTGACTGTGATATTGATGGTCTTAAACTTGTGTCAGATTCTGTGTATGTGTGGTGGCTAAGAACAAAGCTGACTTCTACATTTTACTGTATTATCCATGTTAACCTCATCAGTTTATAGATTACTGTGGAATACTTTGTGTGTGGAAGGAGCAAGGCAGCACCAATTTAATTCTCAGTGCTGTCTACATAAGTCGTCAGTCCCTTTTGGTACCTCTGGAAAGTATCTGTAAATGTTATTCGCAATAAACATTTAGCTGGTTCATTATTAAATCTTTCTATAAATTTCATCCTCTATAAGATGCTAAAAAATCTTTAGAATTCATCAGCATGTCTTAATACTCATGCTTGGCTAATGTTTTACATTTATAGGAGTTTTAAAAGGCAGGTGCAATGTGACATATCACAAGAAGCAAATTAAACTCTTGTAAAGCACAGCTGGAATGCTAAAAATGTGTATTTGTAATTTAAATATGTGACACCATCACACTGTAAAATCAGTTCATAATTAGAAAACATCTGTTTTTTTCCAATATGGTGTCTAATAGTATATTTAAATAATTTAGAATGCAATAAGGGGAAAAAAAAAGTCAAGCTCTAGTATGTGATTCAGGCCTTTTTTTTTTTCTTTTGTTTAAATGTCCTCTTCCAGGTCTTTAAGTAACCCATCATTTTGAAGCTAATTCTTGGTTCACATTATAATCACCATTGATGAAATACATATGCCAAACATATGTGCTGTTATGACCTTATTGTCAGTCAAGAAACAGGTTTTGTGGGTGCTATTGTTGAGAAGGATTTACACACTGTCATGTTGCTGGTTTTTTTCTTTTTTGATTATTGGAGAACTGTGAGTCAAATAAAAGTTGATTATTTTAACAGGGAAATTTACATGAATACATATATTTATATATAGTAAACACAGTGATGTCTGAAGAGTTTATGATATCTGGAAACATACTTAAAGTAGATTAAATACTGGCTTAAAATGTAGTGGGATCAATTCGAGTTTAACTAATAAAGTTTGAACAAAACCACAACTTCTCAAATGAAGTTAACATGGTAGATTAGCCACACATCTGTCAGCGGTGCTCACGTAGGAGGGTATTTATATGGGTGTGATGAAATTCCTAATGGATGTTTTTATTCTGCCTGAAGTGTGCAAGCAGAGCATTCCCCCAGTTTATTGGCAGTAAAGTCTGTAACCTTTCTCCTGCCACTGCCTAAGCATCTATTGAAGAGAAATAGAGGCCATACACTCCTCTTTTTTTTGGGTTTTGGGCTCTTTTTTCCATGGCCATACATGTACGACTGCTTGAAATTCTTCCCACATCCAGGAAAATGCCCCAAAAGCACACTGGGCACAGCAGTTCTGCTCAGAGAGATTTTTCAGCTCAGGAGCTGGACACTGGTGTTGGTCAATACCGTGAGGTCCATCTATCATCTCCTCTCTGGGATATGAGTGTTCTGGAGGAAAAAAATGTGTTCAGTTTATGTACTTTCTCTTTTAAATGAAAATAATTTTTGCCCTGGAAATGAGGAAAAAAATCTAAAAGTAACTTTTGGAGGGCTTGAGTACATAAAGTTAATGTGCTGCAGTTTACATGCAGCTCTGTCTTGATCGTCTTTTATCAACCTTTGCTGCTGCAGCCCACCACAGGCTTTTCATCAGTTTATGCATTGTGTGCCAGGGCAAATAATGACAGAATATCTAGCTAAAGAAGGGGTACTTAATCAGCAATCAAGATTCAATTTGTTTTAATTTTAGCAGGTGTTTGTGAGGTACATTGATGGGAGAGATAATATGTACTGCTTTCATTAGCTCTCTTGTTTTTGTGCTTGAACATTTAAGAGCCAGATGTTCGGAGGTGAGCTGATCAGAATATTAAGTCTCCAGAGGTTGGTTTCCATAGTGTTTTACATTCCTTTCTTTATCTCCCTCAGTTCACCCTGAGCTATGAGGTGCAAGTGCTCGCAATGACAGACTGCATCTCTGCTTCCTATTCAACTAAAGCTTTAAATTAGTCTAAATATTAAACCCCCCCCCCCAAAAAAAAAACAAAAAAAAAAAAAAACCCACCACAGCAACACAAAACCTACAAAAATTAAACCCACAGAAAACAACTTTATTCTAATAATCTGCAATTAATTCTTGGTCCTTGGTCAGACTCATTTCTCACTCAGAACTAGTTTAGTTGATAAAGCTCTCATGGAAATTATTTGTTTAGTAAGTGGTATATTGCCAGGAGGTTTTAATTCAGTAAAGAACGTGGAATTACCTTCACTCAGTAAGCCACTGATTCCATCATCACCACCTTAAGTCAAAAATCTAATCTAAATAATTTTGGGGAAAAAAGCAGCAGCTTTGATGTCAGAATGCCCAGCTGTGAGAGAGGGCTCCAAAATGGCCCTTGTGGATGGCTTCAGTTGAGATGTTCTTTAACAGAAGACACACAGATTACATTTGAAAATCACAGGGCTTTAGTGACATGATGTCACTGAAAGAATGAGTTGGAATGGACAATAGGATTGCAAAAGAAAGGCAGTTTAACCTTTTGGAGAACGTTTTCAGCCCAAGAGGTAACACCCAGCAGCCCTGGCTTGGTGGCTGCTGCAGTAATAAGTCAGCGTTCTCCTGTGTAATAAACTCTCCCAGTGTTGTGATTATGGTTTCTTTTAGTAAGGAAAAAAACCCCAGAAAGAAAGAGTTAAGCAGCACTGCCATTGGCAAATGCTATAATGTTTCCCCTCACTATTATTTGTTCTCTGTTTACTTTGATGCTCAAAGATTGCCCTGTTTTACAAGCATATTTTCTTAATTGTGTCACCTTGTACTGTAAGTGTGTCAGAGGGGAAACATTTGCAAGTGATTAGATATGGACCTCTGTGTCACCAAATGTATGAGGTACATACCCTTATAGGATATAATTGTGATCTTTTAATATGCGGCCATTGACCCGGACTTGTTATTATCTATTATAGTTTATAATAATGTATCTCTTTATGATTAAATGATGATGCCTGGCAGAACACTATGATTAGCATTTCAGTTATTTATAGATTATGTCAGAGCAGTAATAAACATAAAATGCTGTTAATGTGTGGCTAATGAAATCTGGACATGAACAAGTTTATGAATTGATATAATTCATTTGAGTGTTCTAACTGAGCTGCTGGTTCTCGTCATAATTCAAAAGCTTAGCAGGGTTCACCGATTAGGTGGTAGACTAATTTGCTACAAAAAGTCAATGGGTTTTCATCGTCTTGGGCTATCATACACAGCATGGCTGATTGCATAAGGACTATACAAAGTAATTCTCATAAATATATTTATTAAGCTTAATATGTTTTGTGAGGTTAGGATGGAATCAGCCCGTGCACAACATATGTGGAACAAAATCACAGTGTGTTAGATACTAAAAAGATATGTTCAGTAAAATCATTCAGGAGCGGATCGATGAGGGAGTTATTTGAATTTTAAAAAGTGAGCAATTCAATATCAAATATAAATGAGAGCCATAAAGAATGATACATATGATTGACTGAGTTGGCTCGACATTTATTTTACTTTGGCATCATAATTTCATTTCATGCTACAAATATCATTTTAAACTTAGGTTACTTAGTGCTGAACTAGGCGGGTGTATTCGCAGAGCTTACGGCAGCACTGCTTCCCTGTGCCTGGAGAAGCTCAGGCACCTCTCCCAGCACAGTGTGTGTTCTCCTCTTCAACAACCTAGGAGTCTAGGAATTGCTGAACATCCTAACATCCTTTTCTGGCACTGCCCTTTGGTTGCTACATGTGCTGAGTCCTGGTCATCAGGAAAGATGCTCCCAACCTTTGTGGGATTTTTTTTTTTTTTTAAGCAATGCCTGAGTAGGGTATTGGGTGTGATTTCCTCTTTGGGATCTTTATTTCTCTATCAGTCTGTCAGTTTGCTGGTTTATTCCTCCCTTTCCCTGTGACAGCATCCTTTGCTTTCTCCTATTCTTTCCTTCCTTGCACCAGATCCACCATTGATTTAATCAGGGTTGAATTCCTGAGTGAGATCTTGTGTGCTACCCAGAAATGCTAACCTTTGGAAGTACTAGGCTAATGTATATCCTCTGTCTAATTCTGTCTTTTTCAGTACCGTTATCTCCTCCAAAATGCAGTATTTTAGAACCTTTCATTTGAATGTTATGCATAAACTTACTGAGCTCCTTTATGAAGAAAGAAAATCTGCTATGGACTTATATAGAATACAAAAACATTATATACATTACAAAAACACTTAGGTAAGATAAATAGCTTTATTTATTTTAACTACTGACAAAAATCATTAATAGGTCTTAAAATATTATAGAAAGAAACCAGCCAAAGGATCAGAAAGTATTTACTTGTTGTGCTGCTAATTTAAGAAACTAACAGGATTAGTCATGAGATTATGACCCTGGGACAATCTCATTAATTGTAACGTTAATCACAAAATGTTCAAGTTTTTCTTCTTCCATTTAAAATGCCCCAACTCTGTAGTTATTAACAGGACAGAGGGAAGTGCTGCTGGAGGACATGGCTATACAGTTGTACAATAATTTCTTATTATAACAAGAGTCCAAACAGAATCCTTTGATATTCTCCCCTCACATTTGTTTCTGGACCCAACACGTGATCCACATGATCCCTGCACTTTTAATCTCCACTACCAGGTTTTCCTCTGTTCCTTCCCTGTGTCATTCACTACATGCATTCCTCCCTTGCCTTACATAAATCTTTGTCTTGTCCCTGCAATAACCAACACTTACGTAATCATAAACTACACACCCTGCTCACTCCTCCCCTCTCCCCAAACAGTTGCTTTCAAGTTCTTGTAGAGATTTAGAAACAGATTAATACATTTTTCTAAAGATGTTTTAAAATATGAGATTAAAGATGCAACTTCCCTAAGACTTGGGTGAAGACACAAAAAGCTTTGTAGAGGTAGTGAGTTGAAAACTATCAGAAACATTTCTAGGTCAGAGAAGTCGTTCTTAGCAAAGCATCCTTCATGCAAGGTCTACAAAGAGAACCTCTGTGACATCTGTTTGCTATCTGCAATATCATATCTTATATTCTGTTTATTTCAAATTTCTGCTTACTTAATTAAAAATGTGACTGGTATTTTTTCCTGCATCACAAATGAGAACTCCAACATTTCATTTATAAACTGGTACCTAGTTCAGCTTCTGCTCGTGATATTTTCAAGAGGCCAGTGATTAAAAATCCTGTGTGGAATATGCTCTGTTATTGCCCTCTCTAGGCATTGTCGCATAAAACCTTAAAGGTTCTGGTGCTAAATCCCCACGGCAGTGTTTTGATACATGCCAGATGTTCACCCATGGGAGAGATAAATGTTTAATAATTTTTGCTATTGTTACTGTTTTTACAATGTGTTATACTGTTGTGGCTTGCTAAGGCTAAAGCTCTGTTTTGCTGAAGGAACAAGCATAAAATAAGTCAGATGTTTACATTTCCATCAGCTTGGTTTTGCATAACAACATGGGAGATTTCACCTGGAGCACAAGTAGCCCAACTCTCTCAGAGCCGACAAAAGGGTTTAAGTGCAATCCAAAACCTGGTTCCAGGGAAGAAAGGCTGCTAAAACCTCTAGTTGTTTTTAAAAGTCTCAAACTTCATTTGGCTCCAAGTAACAACTTGAAACCTATTTAAATACAGACTTGACCTGCTGTGTTTCTTTACCTGAGATGAGAAACATTAATCCCATTTGCACCCTGGATCTCTGGTGTAATGGAGCAATACTCATCTTCTAAAATTAGACAAGTGCCAAAATGTTTAAAATTAATATTATATACTGGAGTGGAATTGATCCTTCCAGTGAAAACACTGATAATGTCACAAACTTACTCTAGTTTTTGGAACTAGTGGGAGCTAATAAGAATGGGATTCGTTTTCCCTCCAAAATGGTGTCACAGCATGAGGGAACAGACTGCAGCCAGCCTGGACAAAGTCTGGATTTTCAGGTACCTTCTGTGCAGCTCTGAGGGGCTCCATTCACCCATTCGTGCCAACAGAAATCTGCTCCTTCTTTGGCATCCCAAGAGCCTGTCACTGAGTGGTACCTGCAACAGTGGAGGGTGTGTTTTTCCTCGTGTGTCCCACACCAGGCAGGAGGAGAGGAAAAGTAAAGGAAAATTTGTGAGTCCCAATGCTGAGACATGAGTGTGGCCTAGTTAGACTGTGCATGATCACTGCTCATCTCAAAGAACAGTCATTGAGAAATGACCTTCCTTCACCAGCCAGACGCATCCACAAAAGAACAACTTTCTAAAAAAAAAAAAATCCTCCTTTGCCTCCCTGCTTGTCCTGAAGGGCAAACAAGGTAACACAGAACTGAGGAGCCATCTAATTTAAGAAGGATGTTTGCTGAGCTCTTTCTCTCATGCACATGCACTCTTTCACTTATTCACCTTTCCTACTGCATTATCTTAATGAAATGAAGTAACCCCCCCTCCATCTTTCCAGTTCACCCTGTCTAGAACTTGTAATTGCTTATTGCAGATTCCCTATGCTCTAGATTTCCACTGTTTAGGCACTGCAGACCTGATTCTGCTGGCCTGAGTGAGAATAGCAGAGTTGGATCCCCATCAAAATCAAAAAAGAGTGAAGGAATATAAATCTGTGTCACATTTTTCTCCAGCTCAGGCTGGTAAAAGTCATCTTACTCTGTGAAAGGTCGCTATCCTCAAGGAAATAAAAAAAGTGAATCAGGAATACAGGTCAGGCTGCTTTCAGCATTTAAATCTTGTTTTTAAAATGAAGCAAAAGATTGGTAATCTGTAAATTTGGTGTCCTTGTCATACAGTCCTTATGAATATGAAGAAATCTGTAGGTTTGAAGATTTAACCAATGGTTTTTAGCAGCAGTGATGCTGCAGTGTAGCTGTGTCCACTGGAACAAGGTGCATCCCAGTCCACACTCAGAACTCACCAGTTCAATGTGGGTTTCCATTTTGCGTATGTGATGGTCGGGTGTATCAACCAGAATAAAAGTCGTGCTGTCCCCTGCAAGCTGGTGAAATTCTGATGAAATGCACACAGAGGTGGTGCATCAGCTCTTACCTGTCTGCAGAAAATAAAGCACCTTGGCTTTGCAGGGATGGCATGAAACATCCACGGCTAAATTCCTCACTCAGCATCGTAAAAAACTTCACCTTCTGTGTAGAGACCCGGGATGAGGGAAGTATTGAATTTCAGATATTTCCATTAATTAAGGTTAGCTGAATAATTTTGTGGCACGTTTTGCTTTACTTTCTTATATCTTCTTCCATGCTGAGTGTTAGCATTGCCCTTGGCATGATGCTTTACCTTGGAAATAATTTTTTAATGTCTTGTAGTTGTTCAGCTTAATTGTAATGTGGCATAAAAAAAAACTTGGACAATACAGAAGAATTCCCACAAACAAAAAGTTTTCTTTCATTTATCTCAGTATAAAATACTACAAACATAAAAGTCAGTTAATAGTGATGTAATTATGAGCAAGATCTAATTTTCTATAGATCATGTTAATTGGATCAGGAATTGAAGGCAGCACATTTAGATCATGACATGCTTTATGCTGTGCTGCCAGGTAAGCTGAACAAAACAGGTATTTTTCAGAGCATTTCCTCCCATCACTGATCAAATCTCAACAGCAGGTAGTAGAGTAATTCTAATGATATTCACTGTATTTTTTAAATTCACTATGTTGAAGCACGGTCAAATTGCTAAACAGACTTTCAAAATTATCTTTCTAATTATTGATGCCTGAACAAGTTAGGGAATAAAGGTAGCAGTAATGAAAATAGTAGTAACGATGATAAATTATGGTTCTTGTTCTCCTGATATTTAAGTCAGGAAATTTTACCATTACATCTGGCAAGGAATGCAAACAAAATCCAGGGACTCTTAAAGCAAGGCCCAGCCCAGGCTGCTGAGAGGTGTACATCAGATATGCTGTGTTTTTCCTCTGCAGCCTTCCATGTGCAGTAGAAACATCCTTGTTACCTTCCTTCTCTAAACTTACAATGTTATGTACATAAAAATATGTACATATTTGTGTCTTACCCAAACAATGGTAATACCAAAAGCTGAAACAACTACAGTGAATGGTAAAACTGAGTTCTTAACTTCCAGCTTTGGCTGGAGGGAGCAGAGCAATGCCATGACCTTGGCAAAATGGAATTGTGCGTTTCTCAACTTTCTTGAGGTAGTAGCTGGACTTGGGATTGCATCCAGGATCTTTCTGTACCAACAACAAAGAGGCCAACAACTGGAAGCAGCTTGGCTTTGCGTGGTTATCTCCAGAGAGGTTTTAAATGGACCACTGCTGAACCTAGTTCTGCCCTTCCATTTCAGATTTCTTTGTTGGCTGAACTCTGAAGTCATTATGGATTCAAATGTAAGGATTACAGGCCTATTTAGAACCCCAAATCATGAGCAATGATGGTGAGTTCAAGAATCTGGTGGCTGCATCTTCAGACTGATGATCAGCTCAGAATTATATATACATGTGGTGCCTCTCCTTCCCATTTATTCCAGCTCTTAAAATCCTTTTTCTTTGCACTCGCAGAGTGGTCATGAGGTTGAATCCCTTGCAGTAGCAAAGAATGATGTCATGGACATCTGAAAGAGAGAGGGAGAGGAATGAAATGTAGTGGGAATTACATGATGGAAAGTAGCAGGAAGGTGAGGCTGGCATGGCTTGGGTTTTATGACAAAGAATATTGTCATAGCAGAAGTAGCAGAAAGGATTAAAATAAAAGGTGAGCACAGGCAAGCCAACAATTATTATTCTAATTCAGGATTTCTCCTTCCATTACAGTGTTTGGATATAGTGGAGTTATAGAAATGAATTCCAAAGGTCTTGGTTGTAACTGTTTTTAGCATTTGCGCCTATCATGACGAGCCCTAATGTAGGACTTGCTTTTGTTATATTAAATATGTGCTGGACATATTTTTTTGGAATCCCCTGAAGATGGGAGCCTGTTGGATCTGCTCCCTTTGCTGTGCTGCCAAACACCCAGGAGCTGATATAAACCAGGGGCAGGAAATGGCCAGGGGAAATTAGTTAATACTCCTAAAGAATGGTATAATAATTGCTCCTTCTCTAATTCCTTTCTCCTATTTCTTGTAGTTGTGGGGAGACAGGATTTTATAGGTATTAAATATGTTATAGGACAATTACCTCTGTTTCAACCAAGCCTGAATTGGTAATTGTGCTGTAATGTATTAGAGCATAGAGAGTCCTGAACTAGCTTTTCCTTCCTATATTGAGAACTTTATAATGATGTTAATTAATAAATAATAACTTTTGATAGAGAGAGAGAATAACAGCAAGGTTGCAGTCAGTAGGTACCATGGGGCTATTTCAGCTGGGAGATGCCTATATTTGGAACATTAAATTCATTTTAAGGTAACGTTTGTTGTGGTTTTTTATAACTTACATATTTCTTCTGCATAAATAATTCCAAATAAATGTGTGTGTATAATAAAAAGCTGTGCATTTACATGCTCCTTGTGCACAGGAGCAGAAGGAAAAGGCAGGAGAGCGACAATAAATTCCTTGTGCCAGACCCATATAAATGGGTTGTGGTCTTAACACAGCTTCTCCTGATTACTGGTAAAAAACTAATTAGGTTTTGTCATTTATTCACTTGGAGTTTTGTCTCATTGAAACCTTGCTACTCTATTTAACCTACTTCTAGTCTGTGAATATCTGCTGCCATGTTATGTTATGCTTTTTTTGCTTAAATTAACTCCTGAATAATACAGCATAGCACATACAGGAGAATGAAAAGTTTTCACATTTTTAATACAAGACTGATTTTATTATATTACTAGAGAAATAAGTTAGATTGCTCTTGCAATCTCAATAAATCACACATGAAGTCTTCTTTTTTCTAAATTAAATTTTTATTTAAATAAAAGTGTTATGTTTGTATTTGAACTGACAGCTAAATCTGATAATTAGAGTGCATGAAGTTGGCTTTGATTGGCATTGTAATTGGATTGTCATTGGGCTGAAAACCTATTATCTTTGGATCATGCCCCATGAAATCTGTTGAAGAAACTTTGCTGCCAGTCATTAAAGCCACCATCTTGGCTTACAAATTAGGTTTGAAAGGCTTTTTACCACTGGGAATGTAATTTAAACCACTGCAATTGCACTCCCATTAATTAAAATTATATTAAAATTATGGTTCATTTTCTAAATATTTTTTTCATATTTTATTAGACATACTTATTACTAAATGCTTAACAAATTACATAGCAGAGCTAGTAAAATTATATTTTAAGATAATCCATCATTTCAGCACATGCTACTCAGCATTAGTGGAATTAGTCAGTGTGTTGATCATTAAAGGATACACTATTTATGTTTTTCATTACTGGTTCTCATTAAAAATAAAATATAATTATAAACCACTTTAAAAAAATATAGCAAAATTCCACTGAAAATTCTAATTTGTGCTGGTAGAAAACTTAGAACCTGCTTTAAACTGAACTTAGTTCATTGCTGTATTGTTTTCTGTATTTTCTCTGTAAGTCATATTGGTTACATTAAGCTGTAAAGAGGCATGACTAAAACAGATTTTTTTTGTGTGTGACACCAAGTGCTGGTTATGCTGTGATCAGAGTTGATAATAAAGAATAAAGGGTTGGAATCTGGACAGGTTTGCCACCAGAGTTCCGCAATGATTTTATTCGTAGAGCAACACTTCTAAATATATTCCAGTAAAATGGCAGCAGAGGTAGGGTAAGATGAGAATCTACATTCCTAGAGTAAAGTACCAAAAGATCCAGTTGGTGCTTAAGGGCTAAATATGTTTTGCTTTAGTATGAACTGGAACTTCTGGATTCTATGTTTCCAAAAATTTTCTTTCCAACCACTCTGGTGACTATTCCAATACTTCTCAGGGTTCTTTGAGTAATAAAGAAGCCTTCACTTATCTTGGCTTTGGGATGCTCCACTGTTTTCCCTGAGGTGCTGGAGGGGCCATGGATTTCCAACCTGGCTTTGCAGGTATCCTGCACCACTACTTGGAGTTCTCCAGGTGAATTTTTTTTTTGTTCCTGCCTGAGCTACTTCATCCGAAGAAGTTCCTCCTTGCTCAGCAAGTCAAGGCCTAGAAATTCAGTTCTTTTAAGGTTATGATTCTCCAATTGATAAGCCACAGTGGGATTCCATCTGAAATCCCTGGAGTGCTTTAGACTCCCTATGCTACCTTTTTAGTCAGTGAAACCACTGAACTCCTTTAAAAGTACCATTTTCAAATGAAGCTCATATATTTAGACTTGACTTTAGCTGTTCCCATGTGAGAATTTGCTTATTCTGTGCTGCTTAAACATTGTTCTATGCATTAAGAAATTCTACATTATTCTTCCTAAGAGGATCTTCGTTATTTTGATTTATATGGATCTAAAGCGAACTTTTATCTTACAAAGTAAGCATCAAGGCTGTAAGAAACTTGGAATATATCAAGTTTTTTAAAAAAAAAAAACCTTCCCAGATTGGGTTTAGAATATTTCTGCCTGGCTTTTACATCCTTGAGGACTGGAATGATGTTCTGTAAAATAAATAGTAATTTCAGAGTCACAAAACAGTGGTTCACCCAACCTCCCTGAGCTTTGACTGCCCTCTGTCATTAGGTCTTCCTACTTCACATGGCCACGTGCATACCGATAATGCAGCTCTGCATTCAAGTACTCTTTAAAAACCAGGAAACTTAGTTAGTTTGGGGTTTAACACCAAAATATAAGTGTTTTTTTGGACTACAGTGTGCTTCCATTGGTGGGAGTCTGAGGAAAATGAAGGAATGTGGTTTCAGAAAGAGGATGAAACAATTAAATATGTTTATTTTTTCAGAGCAGTTATTTGGGGATAGAAGTCTGTTAAGTAGCGGTAGGTTATTCTAGTAGTTAATCAATTAATAAAGGAGAGCTGGCAGAATTGGCAGATATTCCTGGAATGAAGAAGATAAAATGCAAAAATGGCATGTTTCTGAACAAAAAGGAAGAAAACCCTTAGAAAGTGGTTTACCAATGCAGGTTTGAATGACAGCGAGTCTGTCATTTATTCTGAATTAAAAATGCTTTTTTCCACTGTTGTTTAAGATGGGCCAAAGTCATGCTGATTCTAAATGCTGCTGAACCAAATCCTGTTTCCACGAGAAACTGGGAATAAATCAAACCACTGGGAGGGATTTAAACACAAGCAGATCCACTGAAGTCACTGGCACTTTCATCTGTCCATCCCCTAGCTGGGCTTGGCCTTCTGACTCTCAAAATAAAGGCAAATACGTTATTTTTTTACATTTTCTCAAGCTCAGCCTACCACTTCTTATATCACAACTCATTATCCCAACCCACTTTCCAGCAAGATACTAACTTGCTGCTTCAGTTTTAGTTTTTTTGTTCTGCATCATGAAGAAATCTGATCTCTCTAATCCACTGCCATAAACTATTAGTCTGGAATGAGCTTGGTGGCAGTTGGAAGAAAAATAAATACGGTTAACTCAGAAAAGAGGAAGGTTCAGCTGTTCAGTTCACCTTAAAAAACCCAGCCCATGTCCAGCCCTGCTCTTCTCCCTGTGTTTCGGTCATAGACTGTAAGTGACTCTCCCAGTGGAGAACTGGCTGAATGTGGCCAGAAAAAGGCACTGGATTGTGGGGTAGGAGGTTACTTTCCAGCTTTGCCAGAGCTTTCTGGGGGGCAGCAGTTAAAAATGGCATAATATTAATGCATTCATCCCCCAAAAGGGTTGTCCTCCATTTCTCATGGGGGAAGTTTAGTGTCTAATACCAGCACTATTCCTGCTAGGAACTTCCAGATGCAACAGCCTGATAACCAAAAAATAGTAACAGCCGAACTGAAGCACTGACTGAGTTAAAGGCACATTTTGTTACCTCCTCTCCTGCTACTTTTTTTTCTATTCAGTGTTACTTAGATTCTCTACATTGAGCTAATATTTACTCTCCTTGCCACAGAAGAGCAGCAGAGTAAATAGGATTTCGTAGAAGGAAGCTGGTGGAGTTAAACAAACAAGAAAGTGGCTAGTTCTAACCTTTCCTGCGTGAGCCTCAGCATCCCCCAAAGGCCCAGGGCCCCTTCCCGAGCTTCGGTGATCCCACCCGTGCTCCTTGCACGGAGCTGGGGCAGACCCTTCTCTGCTGCACACAATGAGCCACATCCTCTGCTCTGCAAATTGGTCAGAGCTTCCCCAAGCCCATGGGAGCCAGAGCTATTTAAGCAAGCTGCACATCTACCTCCTGAATTGCTTCAGCATGGCTGAACTCCCCAAGCAGAGCTGTGGGAAAAGCACAGAGCTGCAGGAAATCCTGTGGATTTGCAGCACGGCAGCCTGGTGCTTCCAGGATAAAATGGTGGGTCAAAGCCACCCTTGTTTCTGCCCTGGAAATAGGAGAATTATGCAACATGACTTTGACCTAAAAATCAATACCTGCTGCTTAACTACAGAAACAAATGGCAGCTCTGATGGCCAATAACAAACTGATGGGTGTTTCTTTGTTCTGTCTCTCCTTCTGTCAAACCGACTGCTAAAGGGCAGGAAAACATGACAGACTTGTCAGCCATAAAGAACTTTTTGGTTTCCTTTGTAGGAGCTCATCTTTTCATGGCCCTGTGCCAGAGTGAGTAGGTGCCTTCCACGCTAAATACAAAGAAAGTGATGTTGGAAAAGGATACCTGCTGCAAACCAGGAGAATCTAATGAACTTCTGTTAAAAGTCAGGCCAAAAGGGAATAATGAGTTGCATCATGTGTTTATTGTCCACTTGCAGCTGTTTATAATGAAAGCATAGGAAATTAGCCCTCCTCAGATGCTTTTTTCCTCAGACACATTTGACATCTAAATAGTGTTATCAGTAATTAAGTATGCTCTGGCAGACCTCAGACTGGCTGCTGTCACAACTCTGCTCAGAGCTGGCAGTACTACACTGGGGAATGCTTGCAGTCCTCCCAGAGCAGGGGAGGGTCACGTGCCTAGTGCCTCAACTGGCCAGATGTGGGTTGGGTACTTTCTGGAGAAGATATGGCACAGGGGGTTATCAGTGCTTGGGATCACAAAATCATTTCAGCTGGAAAACCCAAAGATCATGAGTCCAGTGTTAACCCAGCACTGCCAAGACCACCACTAACCCATGTCCCTAAGTGCCACATCCACACATCTAAGTCCCTCCAGAAATGGTGACTCTACCACTTCCCTTGGCAGCCTGTACAAATGTTTGACCACCTTTCCTGCTGGATCCCATCAAAACCTGTATTTCCATGTGCAAGTTCACAGTCCTAAATCAGGTGATTATTTGGGAAATACACCCAGAAACTCTTACAGATTTGCGCAGAAGTAGCACATCCCACATGTGTGCCATGTGTTAATTTGTTTACTCAGAGGTCAGGAGAAAAATATGGGACAGAAGAATTTTACAACCAAATTAAAACTTATTATCAAGGAGCAGCAATAAACTTTTCTGGAACAAATGAGCCCAGAGTTCCGGCTGTACGTCAGCATCCTGAGTTGTTCAGACTTCCTGCAAGACAGCTGGAAATGTGAAAATCTGCAAGGAGGTTACACCATGATTTTCACCTAAGGCACAGAGATGATGACTTTAATAAACAACTGAGCTGCAGGTCACATCTTCCCACTTTTCTCTTCCCAGCCCAATTAAAACAACAGCCTTTAATTCCCATTTAGGTTTCCGCTATCTTTCTGTCTTCCTTTATGTACTCCTGCTGCCAATTATGCAGAATAGTAATGAACAGGACTGGCCAAAATATTTTATGTTCTATTTCTCTAGTTAAAAAGTTGTGTATTTTTCAGTGAGAAGTAAAAGTCTCTCAAAATTGGCAGAAATATTTTTCCTAATGAGGTTCTCAAGAGAACACCCCAACCCTTTCTCTGTTAAAAGATGGAAAAAGGGAAGACAGTCCTCAGCAATCTCGAGATCTATGGAGTTAAGCACAGGACTGGGAGCCAGAAGATCTTGAATTACATCCCAGTGTCTGCCGCACACAGGATTAGTAATACTTTGCACTTACATTAGCACTTTGCCACTAAATAAAGTTTGGAAGTGACATTACAAATGGAGAAGGAGCGGCTTGGAGAAATGAAGTGACAAATCCAAATTGGCACAGCTAGTTAGTGTCAGAATCAGGATTACAGTAATTCTTGACAAGCCGTTTAACCTTCACGAGGTTCAATTTTTACACCTTTAAAATGAAGGAGACAATTTCCACTGAAAGCAAAATGTGCAAATGATACCCACTGGCACAATTAGGTAAATACATGGTTCAAAAATTACTGCTCCTCTGCTGCAACTTGGGGGTTAAGCAGAGTACCTGCACAAACCCATGTTGCTCCAGGGAGAACATCTCTTTGGTCTTCTTAGGAAGCAGTCGTGGTGAACCAGCTCCTCCAGGGAGATTGCTTAGAATTCCCAGGAAAAGGAGACAATTTTCAGTCACCTCCACTAGCAACACCTGAACTAGATGACTTGGAAGGGAGAGGGGGATTATAGCGAATTAGGAATTGAGCTGGACATCATCAACCCAGAACTGAGCTGGTGGCACATGGCCGGAAATTTGTCCTGGTTATTACAGCATAGGAATTACAGGATGCTTTTGGTCATTGAGTTCTGAACTTGTCAGCAAATCAGGAGTTTTGGCTAATAGGTAAATATCTGGCAAACTCCAGTTCCTTGCTTTTAGTAATCAGTTCCTAGAATAGAGTTACCAATCAAACCCTCTGATTTGCATGATCTTTTATCCTTGCTTTTTTAAATAACAAATTTACCTTCATAAATTTGAATCCCATTTTTCCACCTCACAACTGAACATCTTTGGAGTGTTAAGTGCAAGAAAGATTGTGCTCAAAATAATTTTTTTGTGCCACAAAAATGTTGTACAAAATGCTTCCTTTTATTGAGGCTGATGCTGTCTTTGCTAGTTTCAATCTACTAGGGTACTTTTTCCTTATCACCAATCGTGCTGGGACCTTGTTTAGGAAGTTAATAGCAAGCAACAAGAAGCAGGTAGCTGAAAATAAATAGATGCTGTTTGTATTTTTGTAAGCATAAAGATGACCCGCAGTCCAAAAAAACATTTAGACGTTCATCTCCACACAGGCAAACTGTATTTATCCTTGTTCATCAAAACACTTTATCACATGCTTAAAAGCAAACATCCTCCCAGTACCTAATGCCTTCAGAGGAAATATGTACCCACAAGAGTGCCTACCTACCCCTCCTTTTATATCAGTGAGGTGTGTGGGTGATCAGGACTTGGATTGGATCAATATTTTGAAAAAGCTGTTCATCACATTTTCCTGGTGTTTTTTTTTTTTTTTTTTTTCAGCTTCCTTGACACAGTTAAGGTACAGTTTGATACAGAATTATAAAAAAGAGAATTATTGGTATTATTCAGAGAAGTCGCATCTTGATGCACATATCCTGAGGTACAGTAAATCTTACTCTTGATTACAAATTCTGAGTGTTTTTTGCTAGTGGAGAGTTTTGTATTGTTACAAAATGTATCAATATGCAGCAGGATATTTGTTATATTTTTCAGGATGGATTGCTAACTTACAGAAAAAAAAAAAAAGATTGTGTCTGTCATGTTTGGGAGAATTACATTTTTGTTTTATTAACCTGGCTTACTTTGAGGGAATGTTTCTTCTTTTCTCTTCTCTGTAATTTCCCAACTCTAAAATCCACGTTTTGCTGTGTGTGCCCTGGTGGGGTTGTGTTAGTGCTGCTCACAGAGCAGCCCCAAGGAGAGCTCTGTGAGCAGGGTGAAATCCTCATGTTCTCTGCATGGGAGAGGCTCCAATTCCGACTGTCTTCCTTTTTCCTTGGACATGGGATCAGTGTGTATGTGTCACAACAAACACCTGGAGCTCAGAGCAGACAAGTGCCCTCCTCTGTTTTTGTGGCAGTTGCTCTGGGTTGAGGTAGTGTCGCACAGATGAGCCCTTCCCTCTGATCAGAAGCTTTGTTTTGTTGGAAGGATTTGGAAAAAATTAGAAATGCTAATTAAAGGAACGGGGTGATGGCACTGAATTGTCACTTCATGTAACATTGGCTTTGTACAGTTGATCAGCTCTAAGTATAGTTAAAATGCTTCCAGGGTGGTGTTTTGTGTAGAAAGCTGTTAAAATACTACTGAGATTTAGCATAATGGTGAAGGGATTCCACAGCACCCAAAATGCTGATGGTTTGCTTCATGCTTAATTAGATTCCCCAGCACCAGCCTGAAAAATGTTTTGTTGTTGTTGATGTGACCAGATAGATTTCATCCCAATCACGCTGTTGCCAGTGTGGGATAATCAGCACTGGGCTCCTAAAAACACAGATCAGGAATGACAGATGTGCACTTCCCAAGCTCCGGTTGCAAAAAGAGCACCCAAAGGTGGCCAAGAGCTTTGCTGTCCTGCTGCTACATGAATCAAACAGAAAGTGCCACTAGCAAACTCCAAATATGTGTTCCAACATAAGGGGTTGTGCCTGAAGGGAATTCAGCCCATTTCCCTCACGAGAAGAAACCTCAGGTGTAACTAGAGAACAAGGCCCTCAATCTGCCAGTTTTTATCAGCTGAATGGCATCAACTTCAATTTGTTCATGATTCTGATTTCTAGGCAGAGCTCTGTCATCAGCCTGAATTTTGGAAAGTAGGAGAAGATGTGTTTGAAGTTGCCCACTGCAGCTTCCTGGAGGTTTCCCAATGCCAATTCCTGTATTTGTATCCATGTACAATATTTCAGCTCACATACAGCAGTAGTTAGCACCTTGATTTTAATTAGGGCATGCAGCAATAAACTGAAATAACTATATTTTCTTTCCTATGCTCAGGTGCAACACCCAGGAGTTCAGAGAGACCAAGGAAAGTTCTTTGGCAGGGTTTTTACACAGAATATTGCATAGGTTTTGGAATGGGGCACGCAGTTGTCTTTTAGCAACATCTGAGCCTTTAGAGGAGCATCAGACCAGTCATGGTTTCTATTTTTTTTTTTTTTAATGCCTTTGAAAAAACCTCAATGAGCCTGAGACTCCGTCCCTGGCTCCTGACAGAGCCAGTGGTTATGGGACACTGCACACAGCACACGGAGCAAAGGTGAACCCCACCACAACATCTGGTCTTACTTTCCCCCCCTCCACTTCATGAACTGAATATCTTCTGGCTAACTCTGTTTCTAATACCCTGGGTTAAGATTGATTTACACAGGCCACTGTAAATGAAGTCTATCTTGAAATCTGAGACTACCCAAGGAGTGCTGGCACAGCAGAGTTTGTTTATCAGCGCTGGATTTGGGGGCAAAGAGAAATAAAAATCCTGAGTTGCATTTTAACGTCGATTGCTGGATCATAAACAATTTAAAAACTTATTTAAAAAATAATTTCACCTCCTTTTATAGCCATAGTGAGAAACTCTAGAAAACAGTTTGCAGATCTGGTAACAATCCGCAAACATACCCTGGTGAAAATTAGTCCAGTGCTGTGGAAGTAAACACTTGAATATTTTAATTCTGTCTGATCATCTATCTTGTACTTTATTTTTCAAATAGGATCCAAATATATTGTAGGCAATTTTCCTCATGAGCATGGTAGGGAACTGTGGGGTGCAAAGCAGCTGCTCTAAATCCTTCCCCTGCATTTGGCTCAGTGTGATTTTAGGTCCTAACAGTAGTGATGACTTCAGTCCTGTGGATACAACCAGTCCCCTTTGGAACCTCCTGCTGGGAATTGGTGAAATTCTTCTTCTAGGAAAAGCAGCCTTTTATGGAGATGGTCCTGGGGAGCCCCTGGATGTTTTGAGAGATGGGACCCCACTCCCAGTGCCATGATGGAGTGTGGTCACTCCCACTGCCCAGGCTGTCTTGGGAGATTTACAGCCTCATACATCTGGGAGATGCTGCTAATAAATTTTTACCAGCCTCATGTAACACAGGGTATGCAGCAGATAAGCATATTTGGTTAAAACCACAAGTTTCAACTTGAGAAAAAATGCTATTTAAAAAGGCCAGATGATCCATTTGCTGGGAAACCCTCCAAACTGGGGGGGTATTTCACTTGGAAATTGCCATTCCCCTGTACTTCAGGAATAATGCTGTTAGTGACAATTTCTAATCTTTCTCCTGGTGTACATTTTGAGCATCATGGTATCCTCTTGTTTCCCATTTTTTACTGTTCAGACCCTCCATAGAATATTATTGTCGCTGCAGACCTTTTATCCAAGGACTGTTGATCACAGCACAAGAACTGTCATCCTATTTGCATTCTGTGGATGCATCATTATTCACAACATTTGATGTCCATAAAACACATTAAAACTATTTCCTTGAGCAAAAATAATCAGCTCTCTGCTGTACATATCATTTGTATACTCAAATTGTAAAATGTAAATTGATATATAAGAAAATGGCCCATTAACTTTTTCATTAATGACAATAATACATTTTGTGCATCAGCAGTAGGAGGACCCTACATTCATTCTAAGGAACCTGAAGGATAAATGGAGACTTCTTTGTATTTCATAAAAATGAAGGCTGTCATCAAGCCCATTTTAGAGGCTGGGGAGGGCAGAGAGGGATTATTTTCTATGGCCTTATTTGTTTTTTAAACTATTCTCATACTTGGAAGCATTCTTAAAGTTAAAATACTCTGATGAACCTGATCCTTCTGTCTCTGAGGCAGAATTTGCACTGAAAGCCACCTGGCATTTTGCCTAAGCAAGGGCATGGAGTTACCTGGGTATATATTAAATATTCTTTGTTAAAAGCACTATATGTGCACTGAATGTATAAATTGGGCACGGCTCCCACCCAGCTGGTAATGAATTGCCTTGAAACATTTGTGGCATTTTTTTCAATCCCATCCCAATTTCCATTTCCACAATTTCATTTTTAAACTGGGTGGATTCTGTGGGTGCCGTAATGGATGCTGTGTTCCCCGTTGCTGGATAACTTTTGAAAGAGTAGATCTGTTCATGCAAAAAAAAAAAAAAAGTATAAATTACAAGTATTGCTAGGTTTTGTGAAATGTAATAGACAGCTGGATTATTGTTTCTTTAGGATTTATGCTGAGTTACCTGGAACTTACTGTGTTTTTTATGTATGTAATTTAATCATCTTGTGTCTTTTAAGATAATAGCAAGTGATTTTACTGTAATTCACATGAATTAAGACATCCTAATATGTATACTGGCTGTCAAATTGCTGTATATTTACCATTTGATTAAACCATAGATTAATAATTTTTCTATAACTGATACATCATGCACTAACAGATAAAGAGCATCTGAGATTAAGTAAGTGAGAAATAAAATCTGCTTTCAGTAAATTGCTTAGAAAAATTACACAGTACATTTAAATTACCATTTGCTTAGCAACATGCCCTTGTAGACATTCCAGTGGGGCTATAAAATGATCGATTTACTTTAATTTTCTACTGAATCCTGAAAAAATGGCTATCAGTAACCTATCCCTTCATCATGGCATGCTGATTCACTCTGTGTATTAAATTTACTGGCAAGGAGCAAGACGTTAACAAAAAGTAACAGATAATGTGAACATTTCATGCATAATCTGTAATATGAGATATGTATTAATAGGGAAATTATGATGCATTCAATTATTCTGAAATGCCTTCCAGAGATGTTTTGATTTGGCTGCGCTCTGATAGTAGCAGCACAGCAGGGAGCATCTCAAGTGATGAATAACCTAATCTCCTAATCTCAAAATGGGCACTATTCACAGTTAGCCCGGGAGAGGCTGGTGGGAGCCACCACACTGCACAGACACTGCTCCTCACACAAAAAAAACCAGCCAAAAAAATCCCCTGCTTCTCACAAAAATCCTCTCCCCAGTGCAGAATTTTTGGGGGCATGGCGGTTCTACTAGTTCAGGTGCTGAGATGGAAAAGAAACCTTTGCCCCCCTCTCAAATAAACTTGGGAGACAAAAGGCTATAAAAATAATTGTGTGTGCAGTTGTTCTGTTAGCATTGAAGGTTTCTTTGTGACATTATACAAAGGAGCTCTTTCTGACTTTACCCAGTTTAATATATACCTGAAATGATCTTTACTATGTATACAATTTTTTTCCCCTGGAAAAAAATCCAGCAGAACAAGAAGCTCCTTATTTTCTCTCATGAGCCCAATGGACCCAAGTGCTTGCTTGTGTGTGATTAAGCAGCCGTGTTTACTACTTCTCCTGGTGAACAATAGTCTGGTTTCCTGAGGAGGTC
Organism: Leptocoma aspasia; assembly: GCA_013399835.1. Classification (NCBI taxonomy): domain Eukaryota; kingdom Metazoa; phylum Chordata; class Aves; order Passeriformes; family Nectariniidae; genus Leptocoma; species Leptocoma aspasia. The sequence continues at coordinate 719,892 of VXAX01001541.1, read as the reverse complement.
AAGCAGAATTTATTTTATTGTGTACACACTTGGAGCAGGCAAGGTGCCTGTCACTCCTCAGCACGGCTTGGGTACCTTTTCCTTGCTCCACATCCACTGCTTTACTCCCATTTCCTCACCTTGGCATCTCTGCAACTGAACCAAAACAAAAAAGCCCAGGAATTTGAGCCACTGCAACACAGCAAACAATCCTGGGCACATCGGCTATGCAAATCCACTGAAATTTTTTACACTTAATTACTTGATTGCAGTGGGCTCACTTTCTGATTAATGCAATTTGGCAAAAGGTAATATTACACCAGTGTATTAGAATTTTTAGTAATTATTCAATGTTAATATGACAGTGTTCTTGAGGAAAAATGAGAAGGAAACCATATCTCTGTTTTGTCTTCAATTCACAGCCTCGCTCAAATAGAGAGAGGAGGAGAGACGCACAAATACTTGTGTAAATAAACGTGGTTTATCTTTGGGAGAAATCTTACTAAAAATTCCTGATTGATCTTCTCCTGACTTCCTGTCCTTAATGCCATACTTTTAAAATTATTGGCATTACAAGGGTGCAGAAATGATTTTACACTCTTTTTTTTATGCTGCAGTTTATTTGATTTACAAAGTGATTTGTTCTAACAAGTACCTTTGCAATTTAATCACAATGCCACATTGTGTGTGCTGTTTTCCAAGACCTGTGCTATTCCTAATGCCTTTGGCAGCCCAGCTCCTGAGTTTTCTGTCTCTTAGAAAGCAGGGAAGTGTGAGGCTACTTAGATTTCCTGTGCTTAAGCAATTTGATTTCCTCCACATTGTGCTCCGTGTGAGCATCGTGGTAACGCAGAGCAGGACGTGGGGCTCTTACCTCGCCTGCTGTTCCACAGCCTTTACTCCAGGTTGTAGCCACTAATGAGGGTTAGCAACCAGGGAAGGAGTGGGGCCCCGTTTAATGAAACTTTCAGATGAGGGATGTTGGGTTTATTTCAGTCTTTAGTACCCGAGAATGTACAATTGCTCTGAAGATAAATAAAAGATTCAGCTGGATGCCACTGGAGAGCAGAGCAGCATGTCTTTGGCATTGCTGGAGTCTTATCTGATTTGGATTTGTATACCTCATGGGGAATGGCAAAATATTGGAACAGACGGCTTGATATTTCCGAAGAATATAGTGGGCTTTATTAGCACCAGTTTCACTCCCTGACTGACGGCTTTTTCAAATTTTTTATCTTATTAATCTGTGCTACTGTATGTAAATGTTATTCCTCTCTGCATAAGGGAGGCAACCAGCGATTTGTAATAAATGCTTATGAGTGCCTGAGGCTGCACTTAAACTTTAAAACATCTATTATTAAGTTGCAAAAAACCACTGTAATGGCCAATAGTGACCTCATAGGAATTTTAAACTGTGGTCTGCTCTTCTGCATTAAAAACAAAAAAATTGCCTGAAGTTAGAATTATGAGCAATGCTATTTTAACAGCTGCATTTTGATTATTAAAGTGTGTTTTACAACTGAATTACAATGCTTTTATGGACTCTAGGTATAAGATTTAAAAAGGTCATTAAACATAGTCGGTTTTGTCACAGTAGGTGTCATTGTATACAATGGACACTATACAATCTATTTTATGTCGTAGTACTTAGGATTTAAAATAACATGGGGAAGCATTTTAGTTTGCTTAAGCATGTAGATTACTGTAGAGCTTTTCAGGTATTTTGACAGTTTGCAGTCCAAAATGACTACTTTCATTTTTATTTTATTAATTTGACAAGAAGCCCTACAGATTTTCTGTGTATGAACGTTCCATTTGTCTCAGAAATAATTAAAAATGCCAGCCTAGAGCAACAAGACAACAGAAACACTTCTGGCAAATCAATGCTGAGAAATGCATCGTTTGTACGGGAGCCAAGTGTTTAGTCCTGAGCCATTTTTACATTTTCTCAGCCTGATAGGACGTGGGCTCATTGACAGCCAGTATTGACCTGCAGCATGGGCTGGGCAAACCCAGCACCTATAAATTGATTTATCCAGGATGTCGTGTGCTGGATGCAATGTTTACATCTTGCATAGCACAGATGCAGCGGGCAGGAGGAAACCCCTCTGCAAAGGCAAACTTAAATTGTGCTGCCTTTCTCCTGCTCTGTCAGACTGGGAAATACTTAAATCTTTAATTTGCCTTTCATTAATTTGTCATGGCGTTATCCTGGTGAAGAACCCAAGTACAAACAACCCAGGTTCGGAGTGGCTGCATGTTAATGAGTGCAAAGGGAACCACGCTAAGTGCAGAAAGCTCCAAATATTTGACAAAATGTCACAAAGGATTGTATTTGCATGTAGTAGCATGGATAGGACATAATGATTAGTGTGTAGTGCCGTGCTGGCAGTACCTACTCCAGCTTATCCTGATAACATGTCGGCTGCACAGCTTTGAATATTGTATATGTTCTTTGAACATATCTAGGACTAGCAGAGCTGTCACTCCACTGAAAAATGTGCCTGCACGAATGACAATACTGCTTTAATTTTTTTTTTTTAAAGAGGACGACTTCTAAATAATTATTATCATGCTAATAACATTTGTATTCTTTTGTGTATAATTAAGATCTGCCTGTCTAAGCATGAAATAGGGTTGAAATCTTGAATAAGTATGCTATCCTTAACCTATTTAGTAAATCAATTTTAATTTAGTATTCTTTAGGTTAAGTCATAACAATAGAATTGCTGTATGCAGAAAAATCCACAATTTATGGCTGTAAACCTTCTCGGAAATGTTTAACAATAAGCAAAGCTTCTGTGAAATTAAAAAATCTACCCCTCTAAATGTAAGTGCTGAATTTAAAAAAATGATTCAGTGATTACTAAAGTCATGTGTTTTTTTTAATTACCATTAACTCTTTATTACTTAACATGAAATTGTACATGTGATTTTATCTACAAGTCCCTGTAGGATTGCAGTGCTTTTTCCAAAGACTTGTCTTTGAGCCCTACCCATTTTTTTGAAATATAAGGAACACAATTACTGGAGTAAGATTAAATTCCTAGTCTGCAGTTGTATTATCATATTTGTATTTCTTATTTAAATAGAGAGCAAAGCGATTGGAAGGTTTTTTGGGGGGGAAAAAAAAGTGTCTTTTCAAAGATTTTCAGTCTTGAGAGAAGTCAGAAATGCCTAACGAGGGACCAGATCCTGCTTGGAAAGGGGAAAGTGGGAGAGGCAGGAGAGAAAAATACCCTTAGCTGCTATATGGAACTGTTTGATGTCTTTGTTATTCTAAGTTTGCATTCCAGGGCTGTGCAGATTCCTGAAATCCTGCTTCCCAGCATTACTGTGATATCTGTATGGGCTGTGCTGCGTGTGGGATCTTCCCTGGCTCAGGGAGAGGCAACGGAGATTTCCCCAGGTCTGTGTGTGGTGTTTCCAGACCTGATTTGTTCAGCTTGTAGTCCTGGTCCTCCAGCAGAATTTGAAATGCAGTGACAGTAAACAGCCCCTCTGTTCCCAAATTTCCAGTGCCACGTACAGAATTCATGGACCTGAGCACTAGATTAGGTTCTGGAGCTTTTTCCAAGTACCGGAGTTTTATTGGATATTATTTATGGGGGTTTTTTCTGCTTCAGTTGGCCTTTAAGATATTTCCTTCCTGTGGCATCTCTGTGTAACAGTTACATGAAAACAACCCAGCTCTCATTAAAGACTCATTGACTGATGCTCACCCATTTTAAATTGGGAGCTGCAGTGATTTACAGTGGTTGAAGACTGGGTTCGTGATGCCTTGAGAAAACATGGGAGGAGCACAGATTGTAAGTGTGGTTTTATTAGGGGGAATATTCATTGGGGACAGTCTGTCATTGCTGCTTTCTCATTGCTGCCATCACCAGTCATTTCTGTGGTGCTAAAATCTACTTTACAATATTTGGGAGTCTTGGATAGATGACCAGTTAAGCAGAAACACTACAAGTGAGGAATGGAATTTGAACACCTCACTTCTTTATGCTCCTTTATGAACCTTAGACACAGCTATTATCTCATAATGGCACATTTTCTTTTAAAAGGCCCCTAACAAATGTACAAAATGGGTATTTTCTAACCTGCATAGTTTGCTCACCATTTGCCTTGGTGTTTTTGTCAAAGGACATCTTAGAAAAGGGGTGTGTTAATGTGGGCATGGGATGGCTTTGCTGGTTATGTCAAATGGCCTGTCTGCCTCATTTGATCCCAGCCAGGCTGTTATAGTCTGAAGGAATTACAGGTGGAATGCTGTATGCTTGTAACTCACTGAAAATTAGATACAGAATGTGCTTTCAAACACAGGTGCCATTTCTGAACACAAGAAAAATGGGAAATCGGGGCAAAATTTTCTTTAAGGTGAAGGAGTGAATTCTTCATATACGAAAGAGAATATGGGACACAACTTGTGTTCCCTGTGGGAAGGAATTGTTAGAGAAGATGGCTGTGAATGAGGGAGAAAGGGAGAATGACACCTGGGGGAGGAGCATCTGGAGGAAACATTACAATCTGTAATTCAACAAACAATTCCTCCATGGGACTTCCAAAGGTTAGGTCACTTCAGCAAAGATTAATTCAGCCCATGGCTCTGGAAGGCCCAAGAGGCTCTGGCCCCAGTAATTTTTTATTTTCTTCTCTCTATATTTTATGAAGTGAATAATTGTTCCTGAAGTTTGGCAACCCTGTTGTTGTTGTTGTTGTTTGTTACCTGTTGGTAAAAAAATCTGAGCCGTTTTTACATGTGATTAGAGACAAAGCCACCAGGAGTGTATCCCTAATAAGAGAAAAATTTGTAGGTCCCTGTGCAATTTGCTTTATTAATCTGTTCATATAATACCAGAAAACTTTCAGGATGGTGCCCAGACTTCAAGAGTGTTTGTGGTGCCCATCCCTGCCTTTGCCCTCTGTAACACACTGCTGTTTATTTTGATTTCTTCAACATTTAAAAGCAGGCTCACATTTTCTGAACACCTTTGTATAATAAAGGAAGCAAGTATGCAACAAGCAAGCACCAGCAAATGAATAATACTCTTTCAAAGTAATCATAGCAATAATAACCCAAGCTCCTCGGCCTTCAGTTGCCCACTTCATGAATTGCTTAATTAAAATAGATAGTCCTGGGCAGACCCTCCAGAGGTTAATAAAGTGGGTTTTTGAATCAGAAAGGATAAAATTCCAAAATTGAGAATTGTCTGTGTGGAATACAAAGCTAAACCAGTTCTTGTTGTTTCTATGAAAGGGATTCCAAGTGTAGCAGTTTTGCTATCTTTGTTGATGTGACAATAAGAAGAGAGATTTCCAAAGCATCCAGATCTTAAGTCACTTAGGATCTAATCATGTCCTCTGATTTGCAGGGAGAAATATCTGGTGGGATCATCTCAGAAGCATTATCCAGCTGGACTGGTAGTGAAGAATTCTGATGTTTAAAAAATAATAATGAGAAGTTTTAAATTTTAAGCCTTTTCTCTTTTTATAGAAAAATCATTTAAATCACTCCCTGTGTTTGCTTTTGGGGAAAAAATCCACAACAATCTGGATTAATTTACCTTATTTCAAACAAAAAGATTAATACTTTTTAGATAGATTAACTTTCCTTTTGGGTGATTATTCTCAGGTGTATGTGGTGAATGTGTTTGGTCCCAGGAGTGAGACAAACTCTGGGAAGCAGCTGATGATGCTGTGATGGTACAAACAGCCCAAATGCAGTTTGGTGTCAGCTGCCTCAAACTGCCCCGATGTCATCAAAGTCAGTGGAGCTACACTGATTTATACCCAAGGCACTGCACATCCCAGACAGACATTCTGACTGCTTGTCCACAGTTAGTTTTTATTTATTTTTTTATTTATGGGCACTTGCAGCCACTTTGCCATTGCTGTCCTCTAAAGCTGATCTACCACACAGGGAAATTTGAGGCCACTTTCCCAATCTGAGATTTGGTAAATGTAGCACTGATTTTTAAACTGTTTGGAAATATTTAGTTGAAAATAACTGTTAGAAAGAAGCACAATGTCATGCGTCTTGGAAAGAATCCATGGAATCTAGAAGGTAAATCTTCTTTGCTAGTGAGGTAGTTTCAGGTTGGTGCATGGTGAGTTTTTCATTGTTCTGTCCTGAACAATTATTTGTTCTCTGGAAATCTTAGCTTCCATAGGGAGAGGGCAATTTCCTGTTTAACCAGTTGTGTATTTTTGTGCATTATACAAAGTATTTTAACTAAAGGAGCTGATACTGATCTCCCAGCTTTGGCAGGGCAGAACTGTGGCCTTGCTTTTCCTGGTGATCTAAAGGCACATCCAAGTTCCCTTCTTATCAAACTGGCTGGCAGCTTAAGGCAGCTGGGACAGAGACACCAGCAGTGACTGTATCTGTGGCAGTCAGGATTACCCAGAGAAGTCAGGAACTCAGTGGCATCCCTTGTCCCCTGACACCTGCAGCTTTACCCACCTTCTCAATCAAACAGGGGCTGAGTGGCATCCTCCAGCCGAGACGTGGAAGAGCTGACTAATCAGAAGTGAAAAGGCAAGATTAGGCTGGGAAGGCTGATGAGCATCTTATGAGCATGAGGCCTCTGGCCTCAGACTTCCCAGCAGCTGCCTCCTGCAGAAACACCAATGCTGAAGTGCCTGATGGACCTCGCCACGGGCAGACTCAGGTGCAGACCAGGGCCAGCCCTCGTGTGTTCTGAGAATGGAAATGAATCAGGAGTGGCAGAGGTTTCTTACAGCCCTTGGGAGGCAAGGAGGAGGTTCGGGATAAAAGGGAAGGACAAAATGGCTCATTGCAAAAGAAATACTGGGTCCCAGAAGCTGGAAGATGAGGGCATTGAGCTTTGGTTACCTTATTGGGAAACCTGTCCTTGAAATTTTCCACCAAAAGGCCTTGATAAGGATATGATTTACACCCGTACTTACAATTTTTTATCCTGTAAAACAAAGGCACAGATAAGAGGAAGAACATTTTTTGTTGTTCAACAATCAAGATTACTTAACAGAAGAATGAGCCAATGAGCTTTGCCTTTGTGGGAAGCCACCAGCAGTGTCAGTCTGCTTAATTTTAAGTATCAGGTTCAGATACCTAAATTAGTAATATAGGCCTATTCATTAGTAAATATTCAGTGGACAGAGAGAGAGGTTCCTCCAGAGGACAGTTCAGATTTACCTACATTAAACAGTCACTCAGAATTGCCATGGGGAAGTAAGATGTCTGTATTTGTAAGTCATTGTCCCAGTGATGAACAAGAGTCAAAACTGTATATGGGGTGGACAGCCAAATAGAAAGGGATGCAAAGGGTGCTTTTATACTTGAACATGAATCTGAATTTTTAAGCCACTTATTTAACTGAAGGGAGCAGGTCTGGGGTACAGGGAGTCACCGTATTGATTTCCACAGCCCTGCATTCAGTCCTTTCATTTACAGGAACCTTGGCTTCTGGAACATTTAGACATTTGGCCACCTCTGTCCTATTGTAAATTACCATCTGGGAATGGCATCTGCCCTTCCATACAATAAGTCCTAACATGACCCAGCAATTGCTGGGAGAGCAGCAGCTGACTCTGGTCCAAGCTGCTGGTGACTTAAGTGCAGGCAGAATTGTCTCAGTGCCTGGGAACACTCCTGGCACTACTGAATTTACCAGGAAGCCTGGAGTCAAAGCTGGACTACTCTTGGCTCCATAGCAGAGGGGTCAGCATTGCTCCCAGCAGCACAGCCTGAGCACAGGCACTGTGTGAGGCGTTGGGAGGGCGCTGCTCCCATCTTTCCAATCCTGCTGGGACAATTTTCCCTCAGTTTGCTACCACAGTGCTGATCTCCTCAGCACTGGGGTGAGTTCCCAGTATGTGCCTTCTCCAGCGCCCCGGGATGTGGAATGAGCACAATGAAGCAGCTGATCCGCGGATCCTGCACCGCCTGTCATTTCCTTGAAACCACTGGCAAGGAAACGTACACTGGAGACATTTCCTTGTTGCTGGTGAGCATGGTCTCATCTGGTGCTGCTCTCCAGCTGGATCTTCAACATGTCAAACTAGTCAAATACAGTTCTTTAAATGAGAGGAAAATGTTTCATGCCCAGAAATGAATGCAAACAGTAAATCCATGTCCCTGTGCTTCTCTCTCCCCAATTCCTAACTGCTGAATGTATTCATGAAGCTCTGAGCATATCTGTCTACTGAATGACTGTGTGCTGCTGTTGAAACATAGCTGTTGTACAATATTTTAACCTGCACACAGAGGTGCAAAGGGCAGTACCTGAAATGGCTTTGGAATAAAGGAAACGCTGGGGAAAAGCTGCTGAGAGTAACAACCCTTCCAGAGAAAGCAGTTTGTTTTACAAAGTGCTGTGGATGTATGAGGCTGAAGTGTGTGTCCTCTTTCCTCCATCTTCATGGGGGAATGGATTCTGGGGAAGTGAAAAATTCTTTTTTTCAGTCATTTTGGGATTCATGTTTGGACAAGGTGTTTGTAAGAATGGGTGCTGTGAATGGGCTATTAAAATTTAAAATTCTTCTGTTCCCTTGATAGTGCCTTGAGGGGCTCATCCCATGTATTTCTCCCAACAAGCCCAAAAGGGCCTCTGAAAAAGCTGGCATTTCATTCTGGGGATGCATCTGTCAGTGTGTGCAGCTGATCACAAGGTGCAGCTTGGGTAGAATTAATCCCAGAGTGGCAAGGTGAGGTCAGAGCCACAAGCAAACCTCCAGATCAGCCATTAAAATGAGTCATCCTACAAGGGCAAAAATTGGGGAGTAAAACTGAAGGTTTCATTGAAATCCAAATTTTAAGAGATTAATAAAAGCACAAAGGAGTAACAAAAGGAAAAAAACAGAAGAGAAGCAGCTAATGCTTGACACACTCTTCCTTACCATCTTCCTCACCCTTGCTGGAGGAGAACCCTGTCTCTCTTACCCTACAAATGGCACTGCTCAGTCTTTCCTTCTTTCTGGAAAAGTGTGTCCATTCGTAAGGAGACTGATCGTAACAGCACAACAGGCCTGTGCAGTTGCTAAGATGGACAAAGAGAACCTGGAGGGTTTCACACCAGCTGTTTCCACCACAGCAAGACTGACAAATTCTGCTCCCTATTCACATTATTAGTGGTAATGATGAAGTGACTAGATGTCCTCCTTCCAAAATTAAAGCTCATTTAACTAGGAAAAAAGCATTTGGGAGAAAATACAGGTCGTTAAGAAGTAAATACAGGGAACACAAATTTTGTGTGCCAGATCTGTAGCTGTGTTCAGTGTGGGAACCTTGTTAAGCCCTAATTTCGGTATACTTCGGTGAGCCTGTGTTGTGGCTTATCTCTCAAGACAGCTGATCTCCCCTTTCCTCCTCTGACAGCTTTTAACTATATGATATTCTTTAGATCTGCAATATCTCACCCTGTGTCTTCACTGGAGACTGAATACAGGATCCTTGAAGTCAAGAGCTTCTCTGCTGTGTTTCAAGTGTGTCCTGGGACACTGTGTATGACTTTCCAGCACATGCCACTACCCTCATAATAATGGGAGGATAATAGGAGTTATACTGCATGTCTGAATAACTAGGTTAGATATCTGTTTTCTTTGATTGTTGCCTGGCATCTCTCTGTCACATCTACATTTTCCCTTTGTTGTGGGAGGCGATTTCCCCTTCGATAGGTTTGGCTTGCGCATTAACATTTCTTAGTAGAGAACTGCAGCTTTCAGCACACTTACTCTCTCATTGTCTGCACCTGTTTGTTTCCAGTGTAAAAATTTCAGACAACCTCCCACTCTTTCTGTCATCCTCCTTTCAAATCAGAATGCCATGAATGATCTGAAGGGCATGGGGGAAAAAAACCCCTTTTGTTACTTAGTAATTTCTTTTTAAGTCTCTTTCCTTCTTTTTAACTTTGATATTTGCGTAAAGATATTTTGAGGTCTCATATCCTATTTTTGTTCTTTGAATATGATATTATCTTTTGCCTTTGATAATCATTGTCATTCTGATTTTCTTTAATTGCCTCCAGACAAAGTATGTGGAGAAAGGCAAGTGTTGTGGTAGGGAGCTTAGTGTTTTCAGCAGTACATTATGGTGAGGAAGTTAGGAGAGTGGGAAGCTGTAAGGATGAATGTTAATAATGTCTTAATTATTTTATAATAAAACTATTCACTGGATTTGCAAAATGTATTTGAGAGGAACACTCTTGCTAAAAGGACTTGAAACTTAAATAAGTAAGACAAGCAGAAGGCAGGCATCATCCAAGCAAAATATAAAGACTGTATGTCATGCTAAGTGCTTTTAAAAGAATCCCTGAACTGTTTCCCTCCCTTACGGCCAAGGGAGCATATTGCAAACAATATGCTGTGGTATTACTTCCCATCTTTGCTTATGTGAAATCAGATGAAGGAGGCAGAAGGGAAAAGGAAGGTTTTTTCCCTGTTGCCTGGTTGTTGGTTCCATCCGTCCCACTGCCCCACTCACCGTGTGAGGGAGAAGCCGTGGTGTGTCCAGGCCAGTGCCCGGTGCCTGCCGGTGGCAGCTCCATCCCAGCATTCCATCTGAACCTAGCAATGAGAGGAAAAGGGAAATCAGTGGAAAAACAGCCTTTCCAAGCCACGTCTAACATTTAAATTCCAGGGGAGGTGGGAGTGATGCAATACAGTTCACAGGACGGCGGTTCAGCCCTGTAAGAACAAGTGTAGAGGGAATTTAGATTTCCTAACCAAGGGATGCAGGGAACTACAGCGTCTCCGTAGGCACTGAAAATCTCTTTGTTGTCTTAAGAAGAAAGTAAAATGCCAAGCTGCAGTAGTGCTGGCCAGTGTATTTAAATACACTGAAAGGCATTGATATCTCCGAGGAGTCTCTAAGGTGTATTTGATCTATTCCTTTGCATGCGCTATGAAATAATAAATAACCCAACAGATACCATGCTGTATGACAAATTTGAAAGTATTTTCACTTAATCTCTGCCTTGATGAGACACTAATCTGTCTTTTAAAACATTTTCAAAGGTGTCCTTACAGACCTATCAGAATTAATGGTGTATTCCGTTGCACTCTGGATTGTTGAAAACACAATAGCACATTATCACCTCGTGCTAGAGATACGATCACCTCGTACTAGGGATACTTAGCAGGTAAATACAGTGGGCAGCAGGCAGTGGGATAAATACATCCCTTGCTGCACAGAAATCATGCCTCAGAAGTCAGTGGAATGAGACAAGTGTACTTGACTCCACAGTGCCGTAGTACATTCCTTGGAAAAGTAAAGCACAGCTACGTGCTCCACGAGGTGTAAATAACACTCAGGAAGGCAATGTCTGTGTGGTGTTCTGAAAATGTAAAATCACTGCTTGTTCATGGGACACTCTCCAAGGTGGTATATATTACCTCAGCCATTAGCAGTATTACACATCTTAGGGAAGAGCAAAACCCTCTTATAATCAGGTTTTGAAGGTACAAAATGCAAAGGTGTAGGTGAGTAAAACTGATCAAATTCTGTGGCCAATTCTTCTGTACACTCTCACCCCTTTGTGAACCCTCAACAAGTGTTGTTTCTGAAAATTAGGATTTGAATGCCGTTCTCAAAATATTTTTTAGTTAAAATCTTCCACAATAACTGGTCATTTCAGAGTTGTTGGGTGCTCTCTTCCCTGCTCTTGGATTAATCCTGCATCAAACCCCACATTTTATTCCCCATTTGTTCATATGCCCATTTGATTCTCAGCATTTAGACAGCTGGTTTCGATTGCTAATAAAAATTGGGAGGTATCAAACACAAATGAAATATTTGTGTTGATTCAGCTTTAACCAAATTCCCGTTGTTCTCTTAGCATGGATCTTTTCCAAATGGTCTCTTCTGGTCCGGCTCTTCAAGCAAATTTCCAAGCATAGCCTTACAAGTATCTTTGGGGGGAGTTTCAGCTGACAGTCTGCTTACATAAGCAAAAGCCAAAATTTTGCAAATCATCTTTGAATGTATCCTACTTATGTTTTACTTTTTCAATGGCCGGGAAAAAGGGAAGTTTCTATAAATGCTCCCAGTGACGCTGCCCAAAGTGTACCTTACGTACTGTACAGCAGCTCTCCACAGAAGCTGCAATTTGAATTTGAAAGGAATTTGAAAATTATGTTGACAATTTGCATTCCCCAAAAGCACTTCAGCTGTCTTTCTACATTTTCTTGGCTTTCTAGGGGTTCTAGAAGGAAATTTCCTTCTTCCACCTCAAATCTTTTCACTGAGTGCTCAGACATATTTAGGTATTTAGTCCTCCCAACCCAATCCAATTTATGAACTGCATGGTGCCTTCTTTCATCATTTACCAGTAAAAGGAATGACACGGGGCAGAGGTTAGAGCTGCAACAGGAATGAGAGAAAAAGGAGCACAAGGCATTATTCTCTTCCAGTAAGTAGCTCTGTGGATTCTATTACAAGGATTTAGGATATTGGGGAGCTTTAAGTTTAAGTTATGCTGCATAATCAGTTGGGGCTGGTTCAGGGACTGAATCTCTTTGAAATATTACAATGATAATTTTCCCTTTTCAGCTTTTTTCCCCCAGATCTTTCAGAACCAGTGTCTTAAGAGCAAATAAGGGCTACGCCTAAAGATGGGAAAACCAAGCCCATTCCCGAATCTGACCCAATTAAGTCTTGAGTTTTCCCCCATTCGAGATACCACCGCTAATCCAGTCCGGGTTTACCCCCCTCCCTTCATTCCTGATTCTGGCCAAAATCTAGTCAAGGTTTTCGTCCATTCTGGATCCCAAGCCTGATCCAATTTGGGTTTTGCCCTTCCAGATCCTGGTTGTGACCCAGTCTGGGGTGTTTCCCCCATTCCAGATCTCAGATTCTAATCCAGTCCAAGTTTTCCCCCATTCTGAATCCTGGCCCAGACCAAATCCGGGTTTTCTCCCACTCCCGATCCCAGCCCAGATCCAGACCTTTTGGACCCAGTACCTTAAGGGCAAAGAAGGGCTGTGCCTAAAAACAGGAGCCAAGCTACTCCTGCATTTTCCCTTAGAAACGTTTGGTTGGTGTTTCCCCGGGGACAGCTCATTCTATTCCTGTGTTTCAGCGTGCAGATGAAAGAACTTCACTTTCTCCAGCTAATTACATGGAGATGTGTTTCATCCTGGAGCAGGAGTGGGAAGCGCTGAGCTGCAGGTGGGACAGTGCCACCACTTGGGTTATCAGTGATGTAGAGCAGGTGGTGATTATAGCTCTGGCAGGTGACATTTCGGCTCCTGGGCTCCGCACGAGCACAGTGTTCTTTCTCTTGCCTTCCTCCTCTCCTTTTTAGAGTGTGGAAATGTGGAAGATATACAGCCTGTAGGATAAGGAGAAGGTGGTTCTGTGTTTAGCAGCACAGGGAAAGCTCTTCCAGCATCATCATGGAAGGGTTTGTGCTCAGATACAGCTGTGACAAAAGTCCAGCTCTTTTCAGCCTATTGTGTGTCCATTTCTCCTTCAGAGCGGATGAGAGGAATCATTACTACATCCCGTAGGTTTTTTGTTCCTACCTTGAGCCGAAGCCAACTTCCCCCAGGCTTAATTCAACATTTAGTAGTGTTGGAAACACCAAAGAGAGGAAGGGGG